>CM040743.1:1592500-1605000 GCA_022829145.1 Albula goreensis
GAGAGAGAGAGAGAGAGAGAGCAGCAGACCAGGATGTTTGTGAAAATCAGAGTCTCTCAGAGACAGACAGCATTACTGTAAAGTCTCTCTCTGATTCCACAGATACATGTCTTAATCCCGGCAAACACCCACACAAATAACAAGCTTATAGTCTCTCCTCCTCAGGACTCCCCCATACCCCCCCAAATCCAACACCCCACCCCCTCTCCGTCTACCCCACCTCTCCATCTCCTCCTTCTCCAATTCCCATCTTTCTCTCTCTATATATTTCTGCTCAATCCATCCCTCTCCATGTCTCCTCTGCTGAGCCTTCCCTCTCTGTTTTCCTGTTCATTCCACCCCAACCTTCTCTTTCTCCGTCCATCCCCAGTTACATCTCCCTCCTACCTCTTTGCCTCTCTTTATCTATCTTTCTCTGTCCCCTTTCCCCCTGTGTTTATCTATATTAAGGCCCATTCTGCTCAGTTCTTTCCATCTCATCTCCCCCCTGGCTGCTTCACAGGCCTGACAGAAATGCACTACCGATGCCTTGCCATCCATATGATGTAACATTAATATTTAAAGATTTACAGCCCTGTTAAAGCATTATATAATTCATTATATTTATATACTCCTTTAACTCCTTTAAGCCATGTGGGTCTCTGTCTCTTAGACGTACCACTGTTTATAACAAAAATTTACAATTTCTGTTTTCCTTAATTGTATATATTTACTGCCAGGGCCCATGTCTGCCTATATAGATCCAGCAGCAGTACACTAAGCTGGAGAATGGCTGGAACGCATCCTTCGGGCCTCATACATTAAGAGTGTACTGTGCCTCTGTGGGGACCAGGGGCCAAACATACCTACAATTGGATTAATCAATGACATGAAAGCCAACTGATAGTGATCAGTTTTGATTATCCGATGTTCAGTTGACTCAAACTGCCTCTGCAGTGTGCAGCTGTGTTTAGGTTGACCTTGTTTTTTTTTTTTTTTTTTTTTGGAGTAGTCTTTTGTCTTCTTTCTCTAATGCCATGATTAAAAAAATGTTATTATGTATAATAATTATTTATGGTCAATATTTGTATTTGTGCATGAGTGTACCCATGCATATTAGTGTGTGAGTGTGTGTGTATGTTTGTGCATGTGGGTGGTATTTTGTGTATGTATTTATGTATGTTTGTGTGTGTGTGTGTTTAGGGGGGTACTTAGCTATGAGTATACGGTTTGTAGTGTTGTGTGCATGTGTGTGTGTGTGAGTATAACGTGTGTAGTGTTTTGTGCATGTGTGTGTATGCGTGTGTGTGTGAGTATAAGGTGTATGGGATTATTAGGCTAGTCATGGCATTATGGAGCTGGCTTTCCTGCTTTAATCTGGTGTCAGATTAACAGCCAGTTCTGTTTTTATAAACTGTCTGTAATCTAGACTACTGAAGAGACAAACACAGATCCGTTTGGGGAGGGGGGGCTCTCAAATTAGCCCTCCTTTCTGTTAGGCTGTCTGCGCTTCACACCACTGTGATCATTTTCACAGTAATTACAGCTACACTAATTCTGCAGTATGACCTCAGAGCTACGGAACTCAGCCCCACGGAAACAACGCTCACCCAAATGTGGCATGAGTCTGGTTCATGATGTCTGCCCTGTCTCAGACTTTCCCCATATTAAACTGCAATTGTATCACATTCTGTATAAGAAAAGTGACATTCTTTTAAAATTATGCAAGGATCAAGGATCTTAATGCTGTTAAAAGAGAACAAAATTTGGTGGGCAAGCATAATTAAGGTTCAATCTGATGATTGTGAAACGATAAGACAATGAAGCAAACAAGCAAGCTGCAAGAACAAACTACAAACATTTAGCTCTTCAACCTTTTTATTCTCATTATATTACATGAAAAAGCTGGGTATTGAAAAAAATAGTTACATTTACATATGCATTGATCCTAAAATCCTAAATAAACCTCTCTTGGTGAATTTAAGGGTTGGTTGAAAGAAGAGTTTTCTGAAAGAAATGCAATGAAAACATTGGTTCCTACTTGTGCATGGTCAAACCTGCTTGTTTAATGCACTGCTTGGCAGGGAAGGGGGGGGGGGCAGTGTTGTTTTATGGCACTTCGCACATGTAAGGCTAGCTGTTCATATATAAGACAATATGTTCACCTGTGCTAAATTAAGGTGGCAAATTCAGTCTTGTTGTAAATTCAGTTTTTATAGTTTTGTTATCACCATTGTCATGTGAAATGTCCAAAAACCACATGCCTGGAAAAAGCAGTGGGATGGCCAGGAACTGAGTGAGTGAGTGAGTGAGTGAGTGAGTGAGTGAGTGAGTGAGTGAGTGAGTGAGTGAGAGTGACTGAGTGAGTGAGTGAGTAAGAGAGTGAGTGAGTGAGTGAGTGAGTGAGTGAGTGTGCACGTAGGTAAGAGAATGAGTGAATGAAGTGGTGAGTGAATGAATGAGTGAGTAAGTGAGTGAGTGAGGGGGTAGGTAAGTGAATGAGTTATTGAGGTGGTGAGTGAGTAAGTGAGTGAGTAAGGGCATAGATAAGTGAGTAAGTGAGTGAGTGAATGAGTGAGTGAATGAGGCAGAATGCCAGACTGTGCTGTAGCACTGCTCTCCGTGTGCTGTGAGATTTCCTTCTCTTATCAAACCACAAGAAATAAACACCATGACTGACACTGGAAGATGGGAAGAGAGCGAGAGGGTGAGAGAGAGAGACAAAGAGAGAATATGACAATATCTTTAGCTTGATGTTGTATGTTATCAGTAACACAGCATTGCATTATTAACTCTTTGTCATTTATTAGCAAAACTTTACCTATAACTTTGTATATCAATAAAGTTAAGTTAAAGTTCCATATGAATATTTAAGAATAAAATGTATCTGGTATATCGACCAAATTCTTTATCATATTTTCAAATGATATGCCTTACATTTTAGACTTCAGCAAAACATTCCTGTCTTACTTTTGAAACATCTGTGAGTCATGGCTGTCGGTGTTATTGCGAACGCGGACGTGTTTACTCCATCTGAAGAAAGGTGGATGGAAAACAGAGAGAATGCTGGAGATGTGATGAGGCAAAAGGGTGAGGGGACAGAGATGGAGGGATGGAAACAGGGGGGCGAGGACAGATGGGAAAAGGAGACAGGGAAGGGGGGATGAGAGAGATGAAGGGATAGAGGGATTAAGGTGGTCGATACTTTGGCCCACCTCCCAGACTGAAAGATGACACTAAATCTGTTAAATCTCCCCCCCCCATCGCCAGATTACAGTGGATTATATCAGACTGCTCTCTCTCATAACGATATCAACACCTTCACACTGCATAACAAAGAAACGGCACAAACACACACAAACACACACACACGCACTGCTCTCTCTCATAACGATATCAACACCTTCACACTGCAGAACAAAGCAACGGCACAAACACACACACACACACACACACGCACTGCTCTCTCTCATAATGATATCAACACCTTCACACTGCAGAACAAAGCAACGGCACAAACACACACACACACACACACAAACACACACACAGCTCTCTCTCATAACGATATCAACACCTTCACACTGCAGAACAAAGCAACGGCACAAACACGCACAAACACACACACACACACACACACACACACACACACACACACACGCACTGCTCTCTCTCATAACGATATCAACACCTTCACACTGCAGAACAAAGCAACGGCACAAACACACACACACACATATCAACACCTTCACACTGCAGAACAAAGCAACGGCACACACACACACACACACATACGCATACGCACACATACACATACGCACTGCTCTCTCTCATAACGATATCAACACCTTCACACTGCAGAACAAAGCAACGGCACAAACACGCACAAACATACTTACACACTCACACACACACACACACACACACACACACACACACTATACACTCACACTCACACATACACACACACACACACGCACAAACACGCACACACACACACACGCACATACGCACACGTACACACACGCGCACACACACATACACACACACGCACACGCACGCACACACACATACACTCACACGCATACGCACACATACACACACATGCACGCATACGCACACATACACTTACACGCACGCATACGCACACGTACACACACGCACACACACATACGCACACACACATACGCACACACACACATGCACACGCACTTATACACAAACACACACGTGCACACACATGTGTATGCACACACGTACACACACGCACACACACATACATGCACACATACACACACATTCACACACACACGCACACGCACACACGCACACACGGACACATGGACACATGGACACACACACAGACACAGTCGCGCGCGCATGCACACACACACTCAAACAAACACACACACACACAAAAGACACACAAAGACACACACACACACAAACAAGTCAACAATTGTTGCAGTACTGTGTTATTGATATTTTAGTTCATTTGCCATTATCATCAGTCAGATTAACATCAGTGTTTTAATTGTGCAAGTCAACTTTGGCTGGACCTGCTTTGCAACAGGTCATCATGTATCTCTGTGCAAGTTAGAGAAGATTACTCACCCTCCCAACCAATCAGATTTTTAACCAAGCTCTGGCATGATAAAGCCAAACGCTGTCAACACACCCTTGGATTCATGCTGACAATTAAACTAAATTACTGGAGTCTATTTATTTTCTCACTATTTATTTTTCATTTACTGTCATTATTGTTTCTTTGTCGCATTGATAAATTCGAAGAGCTCCCTTTATGATTTTTAATATCTGTATCCATCATCTTTATCACTCTGACTGGCTCACTCCCCGCTAATCCTTATTCAGTTTTTATTGATTCATCTCAACCCATAAGCATAATCTTCTGCATCATGTCATTCATATTTATCTCTGTTTGTTTTGTTTCTCCATATTTGGTTCTCTGTGATCCAGCATTTCCATGCATCAACATTATTTCCATCCATAAAATAAAAATGTGTTTGGAGAGATGCATCTCTCAAAAAAAAAAAACTTCACAAAAAGCTCTGAACAAGTTCTGTTTTCCAGAGGGAGCCATAGAAAAACTGAACGAAAACACAAAGACGACAGACACAAAAACTGAGCGAAAACACAAAGATGAAGGCATGGAAATAATCATCGGATTGCTGGAGAAGACAACACAGAAAAACAACAAATTAAGCAAACAGGAAGATAAAAAGCAATGGAATGAAGGGATAAGCTTTCAGCAGAAATGATCTAAGGAGATAGAGCTGTGTGTTTCCTCAGGATGTATAACGGTGCACCACACACAAAACAACCTGCAGCAGTTACTAAAGCACAAAGTCCTGTTTACTGAAGACAGTCATTACCACGACTCACACGGGGATAAACAGAGATAAAGACAAACAAACTGTT
The DNA here is from genome assembly GCA_022829145.1 of Albula goreensis. Classification (NCBI taxonomy): domain Eukaryota; kingdom Metazoa; phylum Chordata; class Actinopteri; order Albuliformes; family Albulidae; genus Albula; species Albula goreensis. Next base: position 1,597,919 of record CM040743.1, read on the forward strand.
TTGGGTCACATCAGTTTTGTTAGCAGCTTTGGCCTGGTTTTGCTAAATCACCTAAAAGCAGTCATCATTGAGATTTTGCATAATTCAAATTTATTTTTTTTTACCTCAATTACCCACTACTCTTTCATCTACAATTATGGTAATTTCATAACATGAAGATGCCATATTTACTGATTAACTTTCAGGACAAAACACACCCTGCTGCGTTTTATTTATACTCGGTTTCTTTCCTCCTGCACTCTCCTGCATGCTGAACCATTGGGTGAGTTCTTAAACCCAAACATTATCTTTGCAACCTCATGGCGTAGAGATATTATGAAAACATAAACTCAGTCAGATATACTTTTACATATTTATATTCCCTATGTTAAGGATGTCATCAAGTTTTGGGCTGAAAATATTAATTAGATGATTCCGTCCCTGAATTGAAAGGCGTGTTAAACGTGTTCCTGTTTTTTTTTTTTTTTTTTTTTTTTTTTTTTTTACTTTTTGTCCATATCTAGAATATTATTCATTCAGGCATTATGATGTTATTGCTTCCATAGGTCATCCCCTTTCAAACACACTGAAATATGAAGTGTACTGACAGGGTACAGAGTAGTCACTATCACACAGCTCGGTTTGGAAGCTTAACCCTGTTCATTTGTGCTTAAGAGGGCCTGTCATTCCTTCAGCTGACATTAGGGGGAGCTCTGGGGACAGCAGGTCAAATACTCCTGAATATTCCAGAACGCTCTTTGTTTTGCTGGTCGCAGGTGACGTCAGAGAAGGGATTATAACAGACTGTGAATGAACAGAGAGACTGGCCTCTCTCCTTTTGACCTTTTCTGTCTGTCTGTCTTCCCCAATACCCTCCTCCCTCTGTTTCCCTCTCTCTCATCCCAGTAATGGGAGTTTGTGTTGCTTGGTAACACAGTCTGAATGATTAGAAACATTGAATTGTGTGTTTGCGTGCATGTTTTTATGGCAGAAATTCCCATTTATGATGTGGCAGTACTTTAAGAGTGCACAGTCACTTTCTCTTTCTCACACACACACACACACACACACACACACACACACACACACGCACACACACGCACACACACACCACTTCTGAATGGGGGAGTGGGCAGTCACTCGAGCCTACGTTTCTCTTGTATAGCAAAACACTTTATTTGTATATTCATGAATCATTGTAAATTGCATATTTTTGTTTACAAGCAATGCCACATGTAAATTGGTGTGTAGTATATGCATGTGACTGTGTGTGTGTTTGCATTGCTGTGTGTGTGTATTACTGTGTGAGAGTGTGAGGCAGGGTGTGTGTGTGTGAGGGTGGGGCTGGGACGGTTGCCGGGGCGATGCGGGTGCGAGCCCGTGTGTGGGCGTGGCCCCAGCGTTTGGGCGGGGACGGGAGCAGCGCTCGGAGCTGGCGCAGGGCGGGGCGTGACAGCAGGAAGTACAGCGGTGGGTTCCAGCACGGCGCCAGACACACCAGCAGGATGGCGATCAGCGACGCCAGCTCCCATAGCAACGACACGCCCGTGGCCGGGGTCAGGGGCGGGGCGGGCGACGCCCACAGCGAGCGGTTGGGCCGGCCACCCAGCTCCAGCGGCAAGGGGGCGGGGCCCACGTAGGGAGAGAGGACGTTGACGAACTCGAGGGCGTAGTAGGGCAGCCAGCTGACTGCGAAGGCCAGCGTGGAGCCAATCAGAAGTGCCGTGGCCTTCTTGTTGCGGCGGGTGGCTGCCAGGCTGAGGCGGCAGCGGTGCAGGTGCGTGACGATCAGCCCGCAGTTCAGCGCGATGCACAGCAGAGGCGCCACGTAGTACACCAGGAACGCCGGAACCAGGAAACCCAACCACTGGCCACGCCCCACCGACCACTTACAGCCACCGTCAAACTGGATATACGTCACCTTCGGCAACGCCATGGTAACGGACACCAGCCAGATCACAGCCACCGTGCCCGCACTGGGGGGGGGGGACACAGAGAGAGATATGGGGTGAACAGGAAGAGAGAGAGAAAGAGAGAGAGAGATGGGGTGAACAGGAAGAGAGAGAGACAGAGAAAGAGAGAAAGATGGGGTGAACAGGAAGAGAGAGAGACAGAGAAAGAGAGAGACAGAGAGAAAGATGGGGGTGAAGAAGAGGAGAGAGAGAGCGGAGGGAGACAGGGAAAGAGAGAGAGATGGGGGTGAAGAAGGAGAGAAGAGAGGAGAGAGAGAGGTAGGGATACATGACTATCACTATTACTTTTGTGACATTATTGCTCCATGCATATTTCTGTGTCCCTGCTCTGACCTAAGCTTTGCGATAAAGCATTTTGAATTTAATTGAGAGGCAGTGAGATGGGGACAAAACATCATTTTCTGTGTAGAGAGACGTCTGGTAATGCATTTAGAAAAAAAAAAAAAACTGCCTAGCACTTCCATTTAGTGTGAAAGCAACCAGAAATGAATTACTGTTGCACATTCTATTTAATTTAATTTCTATTCATTTAGGTTATGATAGGGCGCTGTGTGAATCACTGTTTCATTCATTAAGTTAACAATTGAAAAAAAATCATTTATCTTTTTTTTTTGCTCACATCACCAACGATACATTATCTTTTATTTTATTATATTTGAGTGTAACTGAAAGCTCTCGTCTTTGATTTTGGTGGAACTACTTTGATCTGGATTTGAGCAAACATGTAAAACTTTGACTGTACAGGATCATATCGTCTAGTTAAAAATTTAAGCATTAACGCTCACATTAGAGACAGGAACAAACCAGGGAGATGCTGGCCTGGGGGGGGGGGCTCATCCGGGATCGATGCAGTAGGTAAGATACATGACAGTAAACGACATTACAGAGCAAAGCTAGCTAACAGGGTATGAGTGTACAGCATTTGTTAGGGTTTGAAGGCTATGAGGAGCCTCTGCACTCGCTACCACCATTGGATGAAGAGTTAGGAGTGAAGAATGACTGGGTAGAATAATAGAGGTGTGTGTGTGTGAGAGAGAGAGAGAGAGAGAGAGAGAAAGAGATATACTCACACTTGGGTGGGCCGCACAGGTGGGCGTGTGGGCGGGGCCACAATGCGGTAGCGCAGCACGGACAGTGCGGCCAAGCTGAAGATGTCGACGCCGGCAGTCAGCGAGGTCATGAAGCCCAGCAGCACGCAGATGGCGCCCCCTAGCTGCCAGTCCTGGGAGCTGGCGCTGAGGAGCACGCAGGGCAGGGTGAGCAGGGCCCCAAGGTCCGCCAGGCTCAGGTTCAGCAGCAGAACTGAGCTGGGCTTGGACCGGCGCCGCGGGTTCTTCATCAGCACCAGCCACACCAGCAGGTGGCCCCCCACCCCCACCAGCAGGGACAGCACACTCACCAGGGGCAGCACCAGCGAGAAGGAGATGGTGGTGTTAGTGGAGACAGTGTTAAACAGCAGGTTCACTATGGCAGGCATGACCTCAACACAAACACACACACTCTGAGAGAGAGAGAGATGGGTGGGGGAGAGAGAGAGAGAGAGAGAGAGAGAGAGAGGGAGGGGGTGGGAGAAGGGCAGAGGAGACGGGGGTAGAGAGAGAGAGACAGAGAGAGGTTATTTAGACTGGCAAGACAGTTTTAAAAAAAATTTTACAATTAGAAAATTAAAAACGTTGAAATTAAAAACATAAAGAGAATTAAAAAAGAGAATATGACTCATGAAGTTATTGATAACATTGTTATGAGAATGACTTGATTATTATTATCATTCTTACAGTTGTTGCTGTTTTTATTGATTATGACCCTCATGTTGCGTAACACACAGACAATTAAAATGGAGTCTGCCCATTCAACTTCCCTCACTGCATGCCACATGCCCAAATCTGGGATTATTTCATAAACAATATCAATTATGCACAATCATTACTGCTTAAGTAAACCTTACTGCTTTCTAAATCTAAAATCTAAAAAATGAACCGTATAGTTTCTGGTTTTATGAGAAGGTGTAATTGACACGTTACATTTACGTTTATTACAGCATATATGTGAGCTATAACTCCTCAGAGTCTGTGTAACTGCTCTATCAGCAAGCGTTAAACTTGCTGGTCTGAAAACATTCATAAAAAATACATTTACACTGAATAAAAGAGCAAGCGTTAGATATGGGTGCAGCTTGACAGAAAGGGAGAGGAGAGACACAGGCATGTCAGTGATGGCAGGAGAATTTTACTGTCTCCCACACATGGCTAAGTTGCTATTGACTTTTGATCTGAGTTGATATTTCTTTGCTTTAATTACCAGTGATTGAGTAATTACCAACTGGCTCACACAACAAAGCAAAACTAAATCATATATATAATACATTATATTCAGAGCAATGTTTTTTTACAATTATATTTCATTCAGAAAGAATTTACAATGTGTCAGGAAAATGATATTTACTTTTTTTGTAGTAAAGTGAACTTCAATACTGCACAGCAAAATGTCCAATGCTCATTTAACACTGACAGTGTACATATAAGTCCAGTTGTTCTCATATGTACACTGTTAGTGTTAAATTAACTCTGGACATTTTGCTGTGTACGTTGAAATAAAAAGGAGACATGAGAGAAAATGAGGCATGAGTGGACGCAGGAGCAGACAGGTGAGAGAAAGAGAATGACGGATGGCAGTGAGAACCTGGTGGGATAAGAGGCTCCTTCAGCAGTCAGCACAGAGACGGAGTTAGTCTCATCTTCAGGCACCAGCGGTGGAAATAAAGCACATCCCTGTTAGCCTTCAGCCTGCCTCAGTCCCTCTGTCTCACCTGCCGGACTCTTCCTCTCTCAGTCTGCTGCTCGCTGTCTCTCTCTCTCTCTCTCTCTCTCTCTCTCTCACACACACACACACACACACACACACACACAGTGTTCCTGCAGTGTGTATATACTGTATTAACCCTCTCTCTCTCAGTGCAGTGTTAATGTACTGTAGTGTGCAGTCAGTCAGTGTGTATATACTGTATTAACCCTCTCTCTCTCAGTGCAGTGTTAATGTATTGTAGTGTGCAGTCAGTCAGTGTGTATATACTGTATTAACCCTCTCTCTCTCAGTGCAGTGTTAATGTACTGTAGTGTGCAGTCAGTCAGTGTGTATATACTGTATTAACCCTCTCTCAGTGCAGTGTTAATGTACTGTAGTGTGCAGTCAGTCAGTGTGTATATACTGTATTAACCCTCTCTCTCTCAGTGCAGTGTTAATGTACTGTAGTGTGCATTCAGTCAGTGTGTATATACTGTATTAACCCTCTCTCTCTCAGTGCAGTGTTAATGTACTGTAGTGTGCATTCAGTCAGTGTGTATATACTGTATTAACCCTCTCTCTCAGTGCAGTGTTAATGTACTGCAGTGTGCATTCAGTCAGTGTGTATATACTGTATTAACCTCTCTCTCAGTGCAGTGTTAATGTACTGTAGTGTGCAGTCAGTCAGTGTGTGTATACTGTATTAACCCCTCTCTCAGTGCAATGTTAATGTACTGTAGTGTGCAGTCAGTCAGTGTGTGTATACTGTATTAACCCTCTCTCTCTCAGTGCAGTGTTAATGTACTGCAGTGTGCATTCAGTCAGTGTGTATATACTGTATTAACCCTCTCTCTCTCAGTGCAGTGTTAATGTACTGTAGTGTGCAGCCAGTCAGTGTGTGTATACTGTATTAACCCTTCTCAGTGCAATGTTGTATTGTATTGCCAATCATTCTGTATTATAACAAAGTCAGCTATGACTTTGGGTAAAAAAAATGGTTAATTAAATGAAGAGCTATAACAGCGGCTACAGAAGCAGCAGCAAATCTTTTTAATTTATTTAAGCAGCTTTAGGTTTTAAATGTTGTCAGTGTGTAGGAGTTTTAATGTGCATGTTCTACATGGATGCATTAATAATTCAATTTCACCCTGGAACATTGTACATAATATATTACATGTAATACATCCAGAGCACACAACTGGCCCAGCTGGCCCTCCAGTCTGTGTGTAATCTTCCCTCGCTCTCAGCTGCTAAACTCACACAGCAGCTGGCAGGGGCAATCAGATTCACTAATCACCAAGTAAAAATGTACCAGAAATGAGAAACAAACAGGTGCAAAAAGAAAAGGAGAGGGAGAGGAGAGAGAGAGAGAGAGAGAGAGAGAGAGAGGAGGAGAGAGGGAGGGAGAGATAGAGAGAGTGATAGAGAGAGGGAGAGAGAGAGATATTAAAGAACATTTTCATCAAATGCATTTTATTAATCTAAACATTGCAGAACTGAGAATAAAGCCATCTAACAGAAATAATGTAAGAACAGCAAGAGATACAAACCCTGAACCCTATTAGAAAACTGCAAACCTGCAACTTGTGTGCATGCACACGCACACATGCGCAACCACACGCATACACACAGTTTTGCTGTAGAAAGGCAGGCAATAAAAACTCATTTAATCTCTTCCGCTTTTTACGATGTCAAGGGCCTGGTCATTAACTCACATCTGTCAGTCTCCTTTCCCTCTCCTCTGCCAGTCTTTTACGTCATTCTCTATCTCTTACATCCCTCTCTCTCATCCATTCCTCCATCTCACTGTGTCTCTCTCAGTGATGTCATTGTGCTGATAACGTCATGTGTTGCACTTGTGTTGTGATTGACACAGCTGCATGCACCCTGAGCTGTGTTGTGTGGTGTTATAAGGCTGTGTTTTGGCTGTGTGAGTGCGTGTGTGTTGTGATTGACACAGCTGCATGCACCCTGAGCTGTGTTGTGTGGTGTTATAAGGCTGTGTTTTGGCTGTGTGAGTGCGTGTGTGTTGTGATTGACACAGCTGCATGCACCCTGAGCTGTGTTTTGGCTGTGTGAGTGCGTGTGTGTTTGTGCAGTATTACTGATGAATGATTGACGCTCTCTCTCTCTCTCTGCTCTGAAAGACAGAGGTGTCAGGTTCTCTTTCAGAGGACAGCAATGTATCTCATTGTGACTCCACACCCCAACACCAAATCACGCATTTCCATCTCATTAAAAAAGATGTTTACTCTCCAATGTGTCAACAATTAAAAAACAAAATTTTCTGACGTTCAACATTTTCACAACAAACACTCTCTCGATCAGTCAACATATAAACCACCAAAA
>CM040743.1:1612500-1620000 GCA_022829145.1 Albula goreensis
TATCTGTGCCTGACGGCGGTATGGGAAGCCGCAAGGCCGCGGCTGAGATAGCATTACCGCGACTCTGCGCACGGCTCCGGTTCCTGCTTAACCCAATTAGCCTGGCGTGTTCTGCAAAGTTTCCCCATTAAAGTTGTGCATTAGGATGAGTAATGAGCGAGCCGTGGCCCGGGTGCTGGGCGGGGGTGGGGGGTGTGTGGATGTGGATTAAGCAGCAGCTCCTGTAGAATGCCTGGAACTGATAAAGCAATTTTAGCGCAAAACCAAGACGAGCTCAGATGATTATTCACACAAAGCTGCGATAGAACCCCGAGAGATGGGGGGGGGGGAGTTCAGAGCTACACCTGTTAACCCCCTGCTCTCTCTGCAGCCCTGCTCTCTCTGCAGCCCTGCTCTCTCTGCGGCCCTGCTCTCTCTGCGGCCCTGCTCTCTCTGCAGCCCTGCTCTCTCTGCAGCCCTGCTCTCTATGCTCTCTCTGCAGCCCTGCTCTCTCTGCTCTCTCTGCGGCCCTGCTCTCTCTGCAGCCCTGCTGCTGCACTCTCTGCAGCCCTGCTCTCTCTGCAGCCCTGCTCTCTCTCTCTCTGCAGCCCTGCTCTCTCTGCAGCCCTGCTCTCTGCGCCCTCTCTGCAGCTGCTCTCTCTGCAGCCCTGCTCTCTGCAGCCCTGCCTCTCTGCAGCCCTGCTCTCTCTGCACTCTCTGCAGCCCTGCTCTCTCTGCAGCCCTGCTCTCTCTGCTCTCTCTGCTCTCTCTGCAGCCCAGCTCTCTCTGCAGCCCTGCTCTCTCGTAAGTTCAGCACTCCTCAGGCCTTGTGTCTGAGCCCTGTGTGTCATTTGTAAAAAATTCTCCATCACTTCAAAGCATTCCAGCTTGCAGCGTTGCTTAGAGACACCTGGAATGTAATGTAATGTAGTGTAATGGACTGGACTAGCTTGTAATGGACTACAATGTAATGTAATTGAACTGGAATGGAAGTTACAAAAACAGTAGTAAATAAACAGCTCTCTTTTCAGGCCCTGCAGAGCTACTGGTGTGCGTTGGGTAGCTGGGTTGATTTCACCTTTAACCTCACACCCAGTTCTTACACCCCCCCCCCCAAAGAAAGACAGGTGAAGAGCGTTATGTGCGTAATCAAATCGATCGATTCAGCGCTGAGTCACAGCGAATAGCAGCATATTCTGAGGCTCCAGGACCAGGGAGGGGGGGCTACGGGCGTGAAATGCAGTTTTTTCCCTTGTGTTAAGAATTTTAAATCCGTATTGTGCACAGACCCGGGGCGACATTCAAGCATTTTGTACTCATCTGTGCCTCGTGGAAAACAGATCTGCTCATTAAGTGGGTCATGGCCAGGGGAAGCTCAGGAAAGATGTTTTAGTCAAATTTTTTTGTTTCGACTCACCTCGAGCAGAGTTCCACAATAACACCTTTTCCACGCAAACACAGGTCCAGAGGACGGGCAAAGATAACCTACTTTCACAACTCAGAGCAGAATAAAAAGCCTTTGTAGTTTTTTTGGGAGGACGTGTGAGCCCAGTGAGACAGCCGTGGAGGTAAGCTGACTAAACCGTCTTAATGAAATCTCCTGTGAAAGCAGGCCCTGCCAGTTGATATTCACTCAGACGGATAATACACACTCTCTGTAACAGGATCATGAAAACAGCTCTCTGCTTCTCTGTTTGATGTCACAGTCAGTCAATGGTCGGTCAGCACTCCCTTAGTGTACTTCAGCAATTTCAGGAAAAAAAAAAACAAAAACATACGCTGTACTTATTTTTCTAATAAAAAGGACAGGCACGTTCAATTGTTCTACGGCATACCAAGCTTTTCCTCTGAAATTTAAAGCCAAGCACATTTCATTGAGTCCTCTCGTATCTGTGCTGCCAGAACCTGCAAGTCCCAGGTCTCTGTGTGGTCTCACAAGCAGGCGATTCACATCTGCCTTAACTCAGCTCTCGCTCACCCCGTCTCCCTTATCTGTGTCCCTCCATGACTGAAGCTGGATGCAGGATTAGCAAAGATTCCATAGACCAACCAGATACTCTGCTCCCCAGTTCCGCCCACCCTCTCTGCTTCTGAGCTGCAGCTGGTCCGGGGCTGGTGAGTGAAGTTAGAGGCCCTGTCAGCGCTTCAGGAATTAGCAGTACTACCATGTATTTGTTCCCGCAATGCACTAAAACAAGCTTAATTCTAATTAGAACAGCTCCTCTGCTCTTCAGGCAGGCAGGGGAGCTCATTAGTAAAATCAGATACGCGATAGACTTGTGCTTTCTGAAGCCGGGATCTCACCGCTCTGGGTGCTACATCACAGCAGAAACTTTTCACTGTCGCAGTGTTGACTTCAGGCATGCTGCTTCTCTGAAGCTCTCAGGACGCGTCTAACAGGAGCGTTTCAGCTTCAGTCAGTGTCAAGATCACAGAGTCGAGTATCTGGTTGGACCAGAGAATCTGTGATATTTTTGCCGAAGGTCGTTGGTCAGAGGGGACTGCTGATGACCTCACCGATTCAGGAGGGGCGTGTCCCCTGCGATGGCGACGAGGAGGTCTGGGTCTAACCCTGGTCACATGATGCAGAGGTGCACCCTGGGTAGGCAGGGCAGACAGGCACTCCCATGATGCCGAGTGAGAGATGGAGGCGGAGAAGGGAGGGGCGACAGATGGAGGTGAGGAGCTGGAGTCATCACCCAGGCCTGTAAAGAGAGACGGAGAGCAGGAGGGAGAAAGAGAATTAGTGCCATCCTTTTTTTTGTATGTTTTGTACCCAAAACAGCAAACCACTCCCTGACCAAATAAAAAACCTCTTTCAGATGCGCTCACTCAACAAACACATGGACCACAGTTTCTGACACCTCACAACAAGAACAGTCCTCCCTGGCTCCTGGATCTGTTTGTGGCCGTTGCCCTATGTACAATCCTACACTGAAGAAAAGCAGAGAGTTAGAGAGAGAAAGAGGTGTGCGAGTGAGAAGGAAGAGAGAACGGTATAGAGAAATGAGAGAGGAAGAGAACGGAAAGGGTGGGAAAGTTAATGCACAGAGAGAGGCATTGATTATGTAGCAGCAGCTCTTCACAGGTGGATGGTTTTAATCTCAGAGGAGGGCCGCTCAATATTTACAGTGGTAATGAAGTGCAGCAGAGGGGTATGCCACTGCACTCGTTTGGCCTCTTTGGCCTGCTTCCACACATCACACAAATCACTGGCATCAGACCGGTGACCTGTTTTTACTGCTGCCCGAAAAACCAGACATCCAGCACAGTTTGGCTCCACTGGAGTGATGCTGTCAGAACCGGGCCCTGGCAGAGGGCTTTAAAAGAAGGTGATCATTTCCGCACTTCTTAATGTCCCCCCAAAAAAATTACACGGGACAACATTTCGATTCCTTTTACCTGACAAGGATCCCCATGGGACAGACACTACCATCTTTCATATGGTTTAGGACATCTTTGGGAAACTAAAGGCAGACTCACTCAGCCTCGTGGAAACAGGACGAATTCTTCTGGTCCTGGAGCTCCTCTTCTTTATGGCAATTGTGTCCTGAAGGATAGAGAGAGAGAGAGGGAGAGGGAGAATGACAGGAAACCTGTAATATAGCCATACATGTAATCACACACATACCACCTCTCTCTCTCTCTCACACACACACACACACACACACACACACACACACACACACACACATACGATGCTGGTGCCCATCTCCTCGTCGGTGATGTCCAGGGAGTCTCGGTGTCGGTGAGATCTTCGTCCCGTTCCTCCTTCGTCCCAGCGCTTCATCTGAGATACCTGCCGAGTCTGACCCAGACCAGAAACAGAGAGAGACACTCAGCTACCGCATCACAATACACATCGAGACCAAGGTAAAACATTTACCTCCTCCCTGGTAAGATCTCTTTGATCTGTAGCTGTTGCATGTACACAAACAGCAAAGATGAGTCCATTTCCCCTCTGTGTCTGTTAGCCCACACTGTGTGACCACACTGGGTGCTGCTTTCCTAAATTCTACCCATTGGTTAGTCAAAGGAATTGGGTCATATGCAATGTCCCCATTGGCCAGTTGCAGGGATTGGGTCATATGCCACGTCCCCATTGGTCAGTCACAGGGATTGTGTCACAAAACCCGCTACACTGCATGACCAAGGCTCCAGATTTCAGGCACACACTGCGAGAGGTCGGGCCGACGGGGAGCCATCAGAGCGAACGCAGGGGTGCTTAACTAGGCACCCTAGACCTCAACATGCAGTGCAAACCTAAAGACGGCCCATCTTTAGATGTGTCCAGAACACTATAAGTTTTGCCTGGGCTAGAGAAGCAAAGGCTGAAGTACTGCAGTCTGAGCAGGGCATTGGACAGGCACACAGACAGGTAAATGGGGGGTGGCTGGGGAGTAAGCAGGGCGGCCGCAGGGCCATACCAGGGCCTTATGGGTGGCATAGAGCTCCTGCAGGATCTGATCCACGATGGAGTTAGTCAGATAGGAGACCACCGACAGCTTCACCTCCCTGCCAGAGAAAGAGGACATAAAACAAACTCTGATGAGCATGACTAACTTACCACAATGTTTATATTGCCTACAGGGGTGTAGCTAGAAATTCTGGACCCTGCACACAGACAGGCTCTGTTTTGCTAATGTTTACAATTATTTCTTTCCCCCATCCCTCTCTCCCTCTCTCCCTCCCTCTCTCCCTTCTCCCGCTCTTACTCCAGAGCTCTATGGATGTCCTGTGCTGCTCTCTCCATCAGAGCGGAGCGGATGGCGGAGCGAGGGATGGAAACGCGCTCAGAGACGGAGGAGAGGGGCGGGGTCAGTCGCTCCGCTGCCGAGGAGGATAGAGGACACAGCTCCCTGCACAGAGACACCATGGAGTCCACAATCACCTGCAGGAGGACAGGTAATTTATCAATTACTGTGACTATTAACCAATTAACCAATCTACCAATCACAGAAACACCATGGAGTCCAGAATCACTTCAGGAGAACAGACAATGATTTAATTAACACATCGATTAAACAATCAACCAATTGCTGAACACTTTGTCCACAATTGCATGTAAGAGAACGGTCAATAAGCCAGTTAACCAGTCAATTAACCAATTAACCAATCTACCAGTCATAGAGACTCTGTGGGTGGGGGAGAAGCCATACTGCACCTGCAGTTCTTTATCTGCTGCTTTGGCCAGCTCTCCAGCCAGCGAGTCCAGTTTCTGCCTGACCGGCCCGTCCACAGAGAGAACATGGGCCAGCTCACACAGAGAGGGGTACAGCTGAGAGACAGAGAGAGAGAGTAGTTACTACTCACTCACTCATGTACAGGCACGTGCACACACAGACTCACACACGCATACACACTCTCTCACACACACAAACACACACTCACACACACACACACACACACACACACACACACACACACACACACACACACACACACACACACACACACACACACACACAGACTCACCGCACGGGAGTTGCGGGCCTCCTTCAGCACCTGTCTGGCGGCCTGTAGCTCCTCCCCATCCCCCGCCCCCCTCAGGACACACACCTGCTGCTGCACCCGCACACACAGCCGCTCCATCACCTAGGGAGACAGGTACATAGACTAGCTTAGGTACACGGGCTAGCTCAGGTACATAGCCTAGCTCAGGTACACGGGCTAGCTCAGGTACATAGCCTAGCTCAGGTACACGGGCTAGCTCAGGTACATAGCCTAGCTCAGGTACACGGGCTAGCTCAGGTACATAGCCTAGCTCAGGTACACGGGCTAGCTCAGGTACATAGCCTAGCTCAGGTACACGGGCTAGCTCAGGAAAAGTTTTTGCCCTGTCACTTATTCTGTTGATGCATATTTGTTATTGCCCTTCTTTGCCACTGTGCTTGATCAGATGTGTCCACCACTATTGCTGCGTTTGATTGGCTGTGTGAGCAGCATCGCTGCGTTTGATTGGCCTGACCTGCTCTGCAGTGCTGGTGACCAGGCCCTGGTGTAGCCGGAGAGCCTGTCTCTGGGAGAAACGCTGTGTTTGGTTGTTCCTCAGTAGAGCTCTCTGGATCTGAGAGAGGGATGCAGAGGGGGAGAGAAAGAGGGATTTGATTTTGATTTTTATTTGCCTTTTATTTAACTGTCAGCCCTTTTATTTCAGGGAATTAGCAGAAACAAATGCAATACAGCCACAGTTAATCCAGACAATGCTGCTGAAGCCAGATAAAATGCAATCCCATAATAATGTAAAATCACCTTGGTGAGAGCCTGCTCAGTCTTCTCCGAGGAGCTGCGGTAGGCCTGAGTGACATCACTGAGGGGGAGGGGCATGAACTGCAGGGTGAAGTTACTGAAAGAGTCAGCAAAAACCCAATTATCATCATTGTTATCAGTATATAAGTACTAATATTGGATTTCTTTAATTTATGTTATTTCTTCTTTGAATGCACTAAATCCAGTGAATTTCACCATCATTTACAATAAACCTGGCTTGCTTACTACTACAACTGCTTCTACCACGACTAATGATAATAATAACAACAATAACAACAGCAGCAATAATAATGTGTTTCATTTGTGTCACACTCCTCGGTTTGGGCAGCTGGTGTCCGCCGCACCGCCGCACCGCCGCACCGCCGCACCGCCCCAGGCTGTGAGACAGCATCACTGTGGCAGTTTCCTGTTCTCAGTGTGATGCGTTTCCTGGCTGTGTATCACACAGGCCGATGCGTTCTTTCATCACCCAATGGCGGCGGCGGTGGCAGAGGGCAGGCCGCCGGGCCGCCGTACAGGGCCGGGGGGGTGGGGGTAGTGGGGTGGTGGAGGTGATGAAATGAAGTGAAACATCTCTCAGCTTAAATACCTCAGTCACAGCCCCCATTACACCCCATCAGTACATAATGGATCAACAAAAACTCAAAATCAAAAACCACACAGCAAAATGCCCAATGTTCATTTAACACTAACAGTGTACATATCAGTCCAGCTGTTCTCACTGTTCTCAGTACACTGTTGGTGTTAATTTAACACCAGAGATTTTGCTGTGTACACAAAACATTTTATCTGAAGATTTGTCAAAAAGTTCTACCAGTACACAAATAACTAATAAAATAAACAATATTGGCAACATTGACAGAACTAGCATTGTACAAATATAATATGTATGTCATATTTGAGGCATAGGTGTGTGTGTGTGTGTGTACATGAGTGTGTGTGTGTGAGTGTGTGCATGTGTGCGTGTATATGAGTGTGTGCATGTGTACATGAGTGTGTGTGTGTGTGAGTGTGTGCATGTGTGTTTGTGTGTGTGTGTGTGTGTGTGTGTGTGTGTGTGTGTGTGTGTGTGTGTGTGTGTGTACATGCGTGTGTGTGAGAGAGTGTGTGTGTGCACGTGCGTGTGTGTGTGACTCACTGTTCAAGAGCTCGAGCCACATCCTGGAAACCTGTTGCCGTGGTGTTGTTCCGGTCCCAGGTGACGCTCCTTATAGAGGAAGGGAGGGAGAGAGATACGGAAAAAAAGAGATT
>CM040743.1:1625000-1647500 GCA_022829145.1 Albula goreensis
TATACACCAACCCTGGAGGAAACACACACACACACCATTACAGATATACACCAACCCTGGAGGAAACACACACACACCATTACAGATATACACCAACCCTGGAGGAAACACACACACACACAGATATACACCACCATTACAGATATACACCAACCCTGGAAACACACACACCATTAAACACACACACACCATTACAGATATACACCAACCCTGGAGGAAACACACACACACACACCATTACAGATATACACCAACCCTGGAGGAAACACACACACCCTAAAACTCACACCCTCAAAATACAGATATACAAAAAGCCTGGAGTACAAAAAAAACACACACACTGAATACAACAAAACAACATATGGCTCCACAATTTTTAAAACACAATTACGCAATACAATTTAAAAAATAAAAATATACAATCTTAAAATACTTCATTACAGTAAAAACACAGCCTTAAATGCAAATGCAGAATATCAGCATAAAGACTCTTAAACTCTCCAAATTCAGCCACTCAGCAGCAAGCATTAAAATACAGCAGAGAATCATGGGATAAACATTAAGCAGCTCAGCAGCTCATGTTGGCACACAGGTGTGGCGGCCAGGTGTGCAGAGGCTACCAGAGCAGCACAGTTTGTGCAGGGAAAAGTGTCCGAAACTGGGCCTGCGTCCCAGGCTCCGCTCCCCAGCGCATGGGAAAGCGCTTCCCTTCAGGAAAGTAATAAACCTGAATCGCATCCGTAAACACGCAGGGGTATAAATAGAGAGAAAGTGAGGAATGAGAGGTGTGTTAGTTTCGCTGGATGAGCGTTTCAGCTGACTAAACGATGGCTGTAATAAAGCTGAAGGTGGGCGGGCAGAGACACAGGGGGATTGTGGGATTGGGGCTTCAGTCATTCACACACCGTTGTCTGAGATGTCCAGGGTCCCGATGCAGGGAACTCTGGGAAATAACTCCTGTATCACTGCTGCTCCAGCTGACCTGAGCTAGGAGAGAGAGAGAGAGAGAGAGAGAGAGAGAGAGCGAGAGAGATAAGAAAAATATTTTTTTAAATTGGAATGTAATGATGCAGACAGTTTACAATTGTTGTTACTACATTGATACAATTATACCACTTTAACTACTAATAAGGAAAATAACACAGGCGGACACACACACACACACACACAAACACACAAACAAACACACACACACACTCACACACACGCACAGATTCTGTAGCATTGTGTGTCAGTGAGTGTGTATGTTTAAGTCTGTGTGAGTGTTATCAGTTCCGATGTTGAAACATGAGATTCACACCAGCCAGTTGAGTTACAGCTGCTGTGTTTATTAAGGTGGTTATTGCCATTGCGGTGCCTGAATGCATCACTGTACTGCTGTTCAATACAAGTTTAGCCCAGGAGAAGACATAATAAACTAAGAAACAAACCAGTAATAAACATAGACAGAAAGACACACACACATCACACACACACACACACACACACACACACACACACACACACACACACACACACACACACACACACACACACACACACACACACACATATATGCAGACTGATACCTCACAGCTGCTGATATCTAGATGCAGATCATTAATGTGAGGGTTGGAGGACAGTCCAAGAAAGAGAGCCCTGGAGAGAAGGAGAGAGAGAGTGAGTGTGTGTGTCTGTCTGTCTGTGTGTGAGAACGTGTGTGTGTGTGTGCATGTGTGTGTGTACAATGGCCCTGCTGTGTAAAAGCATGTTTATAGATGTTAAAAAGGCATTTGTGTGTGACAGTGTGTTTGCGCATGTGTGTGAGAGTGTGTGTGCGTGCATGTGTGTGCGAGTGTGTGTGTGTGAGTGTGTGTGAGAGAGTGTGTGTGTGCGTGGGTGTGCGTGTGTGCAGTGGCCCTGCTGTGGAGTGTCTTTCTTCTTAAAAGGTATTTGTGTGTGATAATGGAGAGAGCAGACATTGTTCCCTTGGCTGGCAATAATACTTTACGTTGCTATTATCGTTTGATATACTCATAGAGACTGTGAGAGGCTGGAAATGGAGAGAACCATTTGGCTGGATGTATAACAAGAAAACTCAGTCAGTGGTCCTCTGATAGCAGGTTTATCAATCACACTTGTACACCTTTTTTCCATAAAAAAACTACCGCCCAGGGCTGTGTGCAGTGCTCCAAACTCAGTTACAACCAAACCCCCCGCTGCACCGGAGAACACATTTACCTTCAATCTTCTGTATATTCAGTCCGCTAATGTCTGCAGTCCCCCACTATGTACCCTCCATTTTGGCTCTAAATTTCACTTTGTCTCAATGCGAAACACCCACCCTTGTCCCAGCTGGAGTCCGCGGTCCACAGCCTTGTGATGTTCATTACGGCTCTGACTTTTCCTCAATCTCAACACAAGAAAACCACTGTCTGCAGTCTGTCAGTGTGTACCCGCCATTTTGGCTCTGAGTCCCTCACCTCAGTGCGTCGGGGGGCAGCTTCATAGAGGCCAGGCTGAGGTGGGTTAGGCTGAAGGCGGAGCTGAAGAACTGACGAAACATTGGAAGAGTCTCCCTCACTCTCCTGAAAGAGAAAGATGGTGGCAGAGAGAGAGAGAGAGTATACGGGTGTAAGAGGGAAAGAAAGAAAGAAAGACATTAACTGGTTTGTTTACAAAACCAGCTTAACAACAAACAGTACAGGGAGGATTGTTATTAATGCTGCATATAAGATTACGATAAGTGAACTTCTTGTTTTTGTTTGGCTTCCTCATTGATTTCTGTCGACCTCATGATAATATAAGTTTAATGCATGCCAGATCAATACACCTCTGGGGTACTGAATTATATGAGAGAGAGAAAGAGAGTGAGAGAGAGAGCGAGAGAGAGCGAGGGAGCGAGACAGAGAGAAGAAGAAGAAGAAGTAGGAATCAAAATGAGTTAGCTGCGCTTCTGAAACAGCCTCCAGCCCCTGGTCTTTCTCCAAACAGCACAGAGGTTAAATTCTTGCTTTTTTTCTATGACCAGATTCTGCTATCACCTGTATCTGCTAGATAAATCCTGACAGAAATGGACCCTGGCACTAGATTTTAAAAACACATTAGACACAATTTAAGAGTGCTTTAAGGTCTTCCAGAAAAGGCCATCTTCCAAGACAAAAGACAATATCAATTTACTTTGAACTAAATTTGCCGTAAATGCAGAAAACATAAAATTACAAATGCATAAAAATAATTATGTGAAATGATGATAACACACATAGTTCCCCATGTAATCAAAATAATTCAGAATTAGTTTAAATCAGTTTAATCATCAAGTAGAAATGGGTCAAAGTAATTGCAACTGCAGGACGTGGAAGTGAAATATCACATCAATCAAACTGGCAAGACAAAACTACGATAACTATGAGAGACCTCCATCTGGAATTCTTCATTCTGAATCGAATATTGTGCAGCTAAATCAGGAATACCCCTGACAGTGCATACAGAGCTGAAATAGAATAATATCTTACACTCGACAAAGTGCAGAGAAAGCGCTCTAAATTTTTACAGAACGTGTATAAAATATGGCTGAAAGACACTGCGCACAAACCCCGGAGCTGAACCCAGGAAAGTTTGGCAGGAAGCGATCCCCCTGGGTATTGGCCAGGTGCCTGCGGCTTATTAGCTGCTGTCAGAGAGAGATGAGAGACTCGAGGGAGAGAGCGCGCCTCCGCAGCCTTGCGTAGGAGCTGCTGCAATCGCATTTACAATGCGAGAAAAAAAAAACGCTCCTGTGCTCTAAACTCTGAGTCACATTTACAACCACAGAGAAAACCAAGCACTCTAAACTCTGAGATTCTGACCTCCCTCAGGGGAGCCGGCCTGGGACCAGCAGGCTGGCAGTGAGTATGGGGTCACCCACCCCAACCCTTATCCAGAGTCACCTGCAGAGCTTACATTTTACACACTCTGCATTTATACAGCTGGGTATTTACTGAAGCATTTCAGGTTAAGAATCGGTCCTGGTGATATGGGGTAATACAAGCCCAGCTCCCTAACCATTACACTACACTGTAACCTCTGAGCTACAAGCCCAGCTCCCTAACCATTACACTACACTGTAACCTCTGAGCTACAAGCCCAGCTCCCTAACCATTATACTACACTGTAACCTCTGAGCTCCAAGCCCAGCTCCCTAACCATTACACTACACTATAACCTCTGAGCTACAAGCCCAGCTCCCTAACCATTACACTACACTGTAACCTCTGAGCTACAAGCCCAGCTCCCTAACCATTACACTACACTGTAACCTCTGAGCTACAAGCCCAGCTCCCACTAACCATTACACTACACTGTAACCTCTGAGCTACAAGCCCAGCTCCCTAACCATTACACTACACTGTAACCTCTGAGCTACAAGCCCAGCTCCCTAACCATTACACTACACTGTAACCTCTGAGCTACAAGCCCAGCTCCCTAACCATTATACTACACTGTAACCTCTGAGCTACAAGCCCAGCTCCCTAACCATTATACTACACTGTAACCTCTGAGCTACAAGCCCAGCTCCCTAACCATTACACTACACTGTAACCTCTGAGCTACAAGCCCAGCTCCTAACCATTACACTACACTGTAACCTCTGAGCTACAAGCCCAGCTCCCTAACCATTACACTACACTGTAACCTCTGAGCTACAAGCCCAGCTCCTAACCATTACACTACACTGTAACCTCTGAGCTACAAGCCCAGCTCCCTAACCATTACACTACACTGTAACCTCTGAGCTACAAGCCCAGCTCCCTAACCATTACACTACACTGTAACCTCTGAGCTACAAGCCCAGCTCCCTAACCATTACACTACACTGCAACCTCTGAGCCACAAGCCCAGCTCCCTAACCATTATACTACACTGTAACCTCTGAGCTACAAGCCCAGCTCTCTAACCATTATACTACACTGTAGGTAGAAGTTAGATAAATAAAGAAATAAGGTGGAAATAGTGCTGGAGGAATGTGGAACTTAGGTAGGTAGAGTAGAAGGAGGTAGAATGGGAGTTGGCTGACCTGTGTGAGAAGGAGTTCTTGGACAGGTTCAGGTAGGAAAGATCAGCACAACAGCCTCTCAGTAAAGCCCCGAACAGCTGAGAGTGAGAGAGTGAGAGAGAGAGAGAGAGAGAGAGAGAGAGAGAGAGAGAGAGGGGTGGTGATGACATATGACATAAGAAGGGCCCACAGACTGCATGATGAAGAAACACCTTGTTAGTTCTCTGCACAGGAGGAATGGCATGGAGATGATACAACATTTATATTACTTTTTTTTTTTTTTTAATTTTTACCCCGATTTTTCCCCTTTTTTCCCATCGAACCCCTGACCTCATGACCCGTAGGCAGCAATTTATTCTACGATATGGTTATTGCATGTAATGAGTGCATATTTCACTGCTGAGATCAGGAGTACTAGAGAAGCATGAACTTTGTGTAAAAAATTGTGTAAAAGATGCATGGCTGTAATGTGATAAATACAAGCTGAAATTAATGCTCATTAATGATTAGCTCAGTTAAATGAGCGAGTTGTGTTAATAAAAAATGTAAATTCACTTAAGTGGAAATGAAATTAAACTAACAGCATTAAAATGGAATTTTTCTGAATGGCACTTGATTCCACTTCATTAGTCTAATAGTTTAAAATGTGATAAGACAAACCAGGGGATCCTCTGTGTGTGGACTGTGTGCGTTTAGCCACTTGTTTCTATGAACATCACTGCGATGATCAAACTGCACTTTCATAGATAATTTGCATTGTGAATGATTAATTAGTGCTGAACTCGTTTGAGGATGGCTGAGCGACGGGGCGCTGAATGGAAAGCAGATGAAATGCGTTTGATGTGGATTACATCAGAGTTCTGACGGCGCTGCTGCTGCTCTCCGTTTGCTGTCATGTAGGCTGGGCATCGCTTGCCGGATCGCTGATGGCACAGCGCTATTAAAATGCGTATGTTTCTCACCGAGTCTACGGCGCAGTCTGTGCCAGACAGGTCCAGGTGCACCAGGCAGTTGGGCTGGGCCAGGAACAGGTAGAAGTTCTGCACAGAGACAGACAGACAAACGGACACAGTCAGAGCCAGACAGAGAGTATAGTGGGGTGGTGTAGTTACAGGGGTGTAGCAGAGGGGTGTAGTGAAAGGGGTGTAGAGGACAGGTGTAGCGAGAGAGATGTAGTTACAGGGGTGTAGCAGTGGGGTGCAGTGACAGAGGTGAAGCAGAGGGGTGTAGCATGAGGGGTGTAGAGGAGGGGTGTAGCTACAGGGGTGTTGCAGAGGGGTGTAGCATGAAGGGTGTTGTAGTTACAGGGTAGTGCAGTGAGAGTCATGTAGCAGAGGGGTATAGAGAGAGAGGTGTAGAGGGGCTTATCTCAGGGTAATTAGCACAGCAGTAGCGTAGTGGGTGTATAGCGCTGGGCTTATCTCAGGGTAATTAGCACAGCAGTAGCGTAGTGGGTGTATAGCGCTGGGCTTATCTCAGGGTAATTAGCACAGCAGTAGCGTAGCGGGTGTATAGCACTGGGCTTATCTCAGTGTAATTAGCACAGCGGTAGCGTAGTGGGTGCATAGCACTGGACTTATCTCAGGGTAATTAGCACAGCGGTAGCGTAGCTGGTATATAGCGCTGGGCTTATCTCAGGGTAATTAGCACAGCGGTAGCATAGCGGGTGTATAGCACTGGGCTTATCTCAGGGTATTTAGTGTAGTAGGGAAATAGAGCTGGGCTTATCTCAGGGTAATTAGCACAGCGATAGCATAGCGGATATATAGCACTGGGTTTATCTCAGGGTAATTAGCACAGCGGTAGCGTAACGGGTATATAGCGCTGGGCTTATCTCAGCCTCTGACCGTAGCGTCTTCCCCAGACAGGACCCCCGGGTTGCGGCTGAGGTCCAGGTGCAGGAGGGAGTTTGAGTAATCGTCACTGGAGCACAGAGCCTGGGCGAGAGACACCACGCCTACAGGGGAGAGAGGGAGGGAGAGTCTGTACCATAGACATCTGTGAGGAGTGCATGAGATCTGTGCAGATTAAAAAAGGGATCTGTACCATAGATATCTGTGCTGATACAAAAGGGATCTGTACCACAGACATGTGCACAGATTAAAAAGGGATTGCTACCATAGATATCCATGTGGTTTGAAAAGGGATATGTACCATAGATATCTCTCTCAGAGAGGAGGTCTGTGCATTTTTTAGTACAGCAAGTATGATAACAATTTTGTCAAGTCCATTTCCCTGGTGGGAATTATTCGACAATAATGTTTTGTGCGATGATCTCTGGTAATGACAAGTACATACAAGAATGGATACAATCAAACAGTAAAATGCTGTCCTGTCAAAATCATGAGTACACTTTCGGGAATTATATTATGTTCTTGTTATTTGCGTAACTTAGTTTCAGGACACATTTATCACAGATAGTACGGCTACAGCACTCGCATTCTAACTACTCCACAAGTATATACAATGGAGCACAATATCCTGCCAGAGAGTCAGTACCATAGAAACCTGTGGGCACCATAGATATCTGTGACAGTACAATGAGCATTCCTAACAGACACAGAGAAAGGGAGCGGATCCATAACCATAGATATCAGTAGGGATTACAATACATCAATACTCTGAGAGAGATAGACAGAGAGTGTGTACCAGAGATATCTGAGAAACAGCACAATCAATACCCTAAAGGGGAGAGACAGGTTCAAAACCACAGATATCTGCCATTGATAAGACTTCAGTGAATAACCCAAGAGAGAAGGAAGGGGATCTGGGTTTCTTTCATGTGTCTGCCGAAATGCACCCTGCATGCTGTTCTAATTGCATGAGTCATGAGTCTATTTAAGGCCGATGATTTGAAGCTGAGGTGGTGTGGAGTGGGGTTGAGGTCTGTAGTTGCAGTATGGAGCCAGCAGGGGGAGCTGTAGTACACACCCTTGGAGGAGAGGGAGGTTTTGGCGAGGTTCAGCAGACGCAGGCCTTTGCTGAGGCGACAGACTTGCTGAATGAGGTTGGAGACACCTTGAGAGAGAGAGAACAGATACACCAGACAGTCTGTCACAACAGATCCATCAAACATGCACACACACGCATGCACGCACAACGGAGAGACTGTCTGTCACAGCAGATCAATCAAACACACATACACACACACACACATACACACACACACACGCACGCACGTACACACACATGCAGGCACACAAACACGCACACACACATACACACACACGCACGCACGTACACACACATGCAGGCACACAAACACGCACACACACACATGCACGCACACACACACACACATGCAGGCACACACACACACATGCACGCATACACACACACACACGCAGGCACACACACACAGGCATACACACACGCACGTACGTACACACACACACAAACACACACACATGCAGGCACACATGCACACACACACACACACACACACACACATGGCAGGCACACATGCACACTCACACACACACACGCAGGCACACATGCACACACACACACACACACACCACAGAGACCGTCTGTCACAGCAGATAAATCAAACACACCGACACACGGTCATACACACACAGGCCAATGGAAACACACACTCACACTCACACACACACACACACACGCACACGCACACGCACACACTCGCACACGCACACGCGCACGCGCACACACACACACACACACACACACACACACAGTACCCAGGTTGTCCAGTGTGTTGTGTGCCAGGTTGACTGAGTGAATCACAGAGGCTGGGTTTTCAGAAAGAGCCAGAGCCATCTTCTGAGGAAAGTCCCTGCAACATGATACTGTATTTACTCAAACTTCCCTAAAACATCGACAAAAATATCTGCAACACACACTTTACACTACCCTCTGTACATCACAGCAACAACCTAAACACACACTCACTCTATCACACACTTTACACTACCCTCTGTACATCACAGCAACAACCTAAACACACACTCACTCTATCACACACTTTACACTACCCTCTGTACATCACAGCAACAACCTAAACACACATTCACTCTATCACAAATATATTCTCAACTTGTGCAAAAATATGACATGTCATTGTCCACCTTCTATAAACATATATGAGAACTCAATATTGGCTGCATCTTTCAGAGCTGCACTGCTGCAGGAGCTGGTGTGATGTGAGAGGACAAGGAAGAGGAATAAGAGGTGTGAAGAGGTGTGAAGAGGGTGAGGGTCACTCACGTTTTGAGCCCAGCATTCTCCAGAGTGATCTCCTCCAGGCTGCTGGACTTACTGAGAGTGTGAAGGATCTGCTCGATGACCTCTGAACCCTGAAACAGAGAGTTACTACCTCACACCCCTGAAACACACACACAGAGTTACTACCTCACACCCCTGAAACACACACACAGAGTTACTACCTCACACCCCTGAAACACACACACAGAGTTACTGCCTCACACCCCTGAAACACACACACAGAGTTACTGCCTCACACCCCTGAAACACACACAGAGAGTTACTACCTCACACCCCTGAAACACACACAGAGAGTTACTACCTCACACCCCTGAAACACACACAGAGAGTTACTGCCTCACACCCCTGAAACACACACAGAGAGTTACTGCCTCACACCCCTGAAACACACACACAGAGTTACTGCCTCACACCCCTGAAACACACACAGAGTTACTACCTCACACCCCTGAAACACACACAGAGAGTTACTATCTCACACCCCTGAAACACACACAGAGAGTTACTACCTCACACCCCTGAAGCACACACCGAGAGTTACTGCCTCACACCCCTGAAACACACACAGAGAGTTACTACCTCACACCCCTGAAACACACACACACACACACACACACACACACACACACACACACACACACACACACACACACACACACAGAGATACTACCTCACACCCCTGAAACACACACACAGAGTTACTACCTCACACCCCTGAAACACACACAGAGTTACTACCTCACACCCCTGAAACACACACTGAGAGTTACTACCTCACACCCCTGAAACACACACAGAGAGTTACTACCTCACACCCCTGAAACACACACACACACACACACACACAGAGTTACTAACTCACACCCCTGAAACACACACAGAGAGTTACTACCTCACACCCCTGAAACACACACTGTGTGAGGTGGTATCTCTCTGTGCTTTAACTGTCACAGAGTCATGCTCCCATGGCCAGTTGCAGCAGGGGGTCCCCAGCTCCAGCCCTGGAGAGCCATGGGTTCTGCTGCACTGACTGCAGCCATTAAAACAGCCCATTGCACGGCGAACTCACCTCCCCTGCCCGCCTCCCTGCAAAGCTCCCACTGATTTATGTGAACAGAAACACTGGAGGACTCTCTCAGGGCTGGCGGAGAGCACCATTAACTGCAGGTTATTGTCACTGCTCACACTAACCATTTATGCTA
Source organism: Albula goreensis (assembly GCA_022829145.1). Taxonomy (NCBI): domain Eukaryota; kingdom Metazoa; phylum Chordata; class Actinopteri; order Albuliformes; family Albulidae; genus Albula; species Albula goreensis. The sequence continues at coordinate 1,635,465 of CM040743.1, forward strand.
ATGTTTGCTCATGGTTGTACGGTATTATTTTTGCAGCGCTTGCAGGTAATCATTTGCAGTGGCAATATGTACAAGTGCTAAGCCATGCAAATGAAGCATGTCCAGCAGTGACTTGGAGGAGTTTGCATGAGTAAAGACACAGTGGTACAGTAGCTGTAGTTTGGTTCAGTGTGGGCAGTGAAACACTGGGGATAGTTACTATTCGCAGGTCCTTGCAGTAGAGTTTGGTGAACCAGGTGTTGTATGCCATGGAGGCCACTATCACAGCCAGATCCCTGGAAGACACAGACACAGACACAGACACACACACACACATACACACACACACACACACACACAATATTAACATATGCCATATAGGAACATTTCAGTAAAATTTCATATTTGTACTGAAGCATCTTCCAATTAAAAAACAGAACAGAACTGGGATTCTGGGTAAATATGATTGGGTGCATGACCAGGTGAACCCCGCCCACAGGAGCGGCTGTATGCATTTGCGCTCCGTGACACAGGTCACAGTGACACACTCTCAGTGTAATGCTCTGCTGTTTTCTTCTCCACAGCACGCAGCAACCTTAAACCAGACAGGACAACATGGCCATTTTAGGACTGACCGTCACTGAGGTGCTCATGCAGGGAGTGAGGGCCACTCAGAGGTCAGCTGACCCCCATGTCACCTGACTCACCACCACATCCATCTCTGACTTACTTCCTGTTTCTAGGCTCCTGTCACGGGCGTGTATCTACAGCTCCACCCGACTGACTAAACATCCCCGCGCAGCTGGGCCACCAAAAACAACACCACGCAGAAAGAGGGGTAACACCTCGCAAAAAGAGAAGACCAAAGGGGAAGCGGGGGCGGGGTGGGGCTAAGGGCCAAGGCCAAGGGCCCTGATTGGACGGTCAGGGAGTAGGGACAGGAAGTGGCACCTCAGCGGCTGTTTCAGTTTTGTGTTTTATTTCCTGCGGAATAAAGAAACGCACCTGCTCTCCAGGTGACTGAAGTCCAGCAGGTTGAACTCTCTGCTGTCCTGAGAGTGATAGATAGTGTCCACATCCTGACCGAGAGAGACAGAGGGAAGAAGGGAAGGGGAGAAAGGAGAGAGAGAGGGAGGGGTAGTTATTGCACCATTGTGTTCTCACTTGGACAATACAGAAGCTGACAGACTGCAAATGATTGACAGCTCATACCCACTGTACTTCCTCTTTGCACCCGATTCCATTATAATCGCATAGTGCGGCATACGTTTCGGAGAATCCTCCTGAGAGAGAGAGAGAGAGAGAGAGTCAGTTTACCCTGGCGTTTCCTGTCAAGTGAACCTGAATTTATGTGTGTATGGTTCTGTGTGTGTGTGTGTGTATGCTTGTGTGGGTGAATGTGAGAGTTTGTATTAGTGAGTGTGTGAAGGTGTGGGTGGGTGAAATGTGATGATGTGTGTCTGTGTGTGGGTGAATGTGTGAATGTGTGTATTTGAATGCATGTATACAGTACGTGTGTGTGCGCACAAGTTTGTAAGTGAGTATGTGTGTTTGCGTGCACACATGTGTGTTAGTGTGTGTGAATGTGAGAGTAAGTGTGTGTGTGTGTATGTATATGCATATGTTTATGTATGTGTGTGGTGAGTGTGTGTGCGAGTGTGTGTGTGTGTATGTGTGTGTGTGGGTATGTATGTATGTGCGTATGTATGTATGGGCGTATGTTTATGTGTGTGTGATTGTATGTATGTGCATATGTTTATGTGTGTGTGTGTGTGTGTGTGTGTGTGTGTGTGTGTGTGTGTGTGTGTGTGTGTAAGTGTGTGTGGGTATGTATGTGCATATGTTTATGTGTGTGTGTGTGTGTGTTAATGTATGTGCGTATGTTTATGTGTGCGAGGGTATGTATGTGCATATGTTTATGTGTGTGTGTGTGTGTGTGTGTGTGTGTGTAAGTGTGTGTGGGTATGTATGTGCATATGTTTATGTGTGTGTGTGAATGTGTGTGCACGTTAGTCTTACCACAGGCCCTCTGTGTTTCCACAGAAGTTTCTGAGCTCGGGGAGAACTTCCTGCCTCCATCAGAGATCTCTCCGTCAGCCCGGCAGATGGAGGGACTGAGAGAGAGGAGTAGAGAGGCAGCTTTGCACCATTAGACAGAAACGGAGAAAGGGAAGGGGAAGAGGCGCTGGAGGAGGCGCTCGTTTGCAGCCTGTGAGCCTGCGCCCAGAGGAGATGGCCCACATATGCTGGGTGTTTTATCTCCTCATGCACCCAGTAATCACCCACGGACTAGCACAATTAGCACGAAAACCCACAGCCCCCTGAAACGAAACAAGATACAGATTTACTCTGATAAAGATCGATGACTCCAACCCAAACGGCAGGCGGAGGCTGTTCCCTCCACTCAGAGGGCGTCTTTGAGTTAAACTGCAGCACACACACAGCAGACCTTCCAAACCAATCCAGTATCCCTCACTAGCTCCTGTCCTGGAAGATGAATGACTTTGAGTTATTATTATTATTTCTGCGTTTTTTTTGTGTGGTTTTTTCCTCTTTGTGTGAGTGTATCTGAGGTCCAGCACGGCGTGTGGGCAGTTCCCGTAACGACGTCTCGAGGCCTAATGGCCTCCATAAGAGCCGCGCCATCGATCCAGGAGTGGCCGCTTCCTGCCTAAGAGATTGGATTTGGAGTGAGCGGCCTCCTCCAGCCAAGCAACCCAGCCAAGGAGGAGCTCGGCTACCCAAGCTCTCAGCCTAATGCAGGCTAATGACATCAGCACAGGCAGGGAGACAGAGAGGGGTCTTCCTGTTTCGCTCAGTAGTCAGGGAGACAGAGGGGTATCTCTGTGTCGCTCTGCAGTCAGGGAGACAGAGGGGTCTCTCTGTGTCACTCTGTAGTCAGGGAGACGGAGGGGTCTCTCTGTGTCGCTCTGCAGTCAGGGAGACAGAGGGGTCTCTCTGTGTCGCTCTGTAGTCAGGGAGAGAGAGGGGTCTCTCTGTTTCGCTCAGTAGTCAGGGAGACAGAGGGGTCTCTCTGTGTCGCTCTGCAGTCAGGGAGACAGAGGGGTCTCTCTGTGTCGCTCTGTAGTCAGGGAGACGGAGGGGTCTCTCTGTGTCACTCTGCAGTCAGGGAGACAGAGGGGTCTCTCTGTGTCGCTCTGCAGTCAGGAAGAGAGAGGGGTCTCTCTGTGTCACTCTGCAGTCAGGGAGACAGAGGGGTCTCTCTGTGTCGCTCTGCAGTCAGGGAGACAGAGGGGTCTCTCTGTGTCACTCTGCAGTCAGGGAGACAGAGGGGTCTCTCTGTGTCGCTCTGCAGTCAGGGAGACAGAGGGGTTGCTCTGCAGTCAGGGAGAGAGAGGGGTCTTAGTGAGGGTACAGTATTTTACAGTAATTTAACTAGGAAATGGGTTTTCCTAAATAAAGGGCCAAATGTAGCAGAAGTGGAGCGTTCAGCTCAGGGCAGACAGTCAGGGCTCAGAGGTTCTGCAGTGAGTTTGCAGATCTAATATGCAGTCTGAACAGGTGAGCTTTCTCTGCAGAGGAAGACGGACTGTGACTCAGCTGTCCTGCCGGTTTCCCGGGGAGGAGACGTGACAGGAACGGTGACCTTTCTGGAAGGGATGGCAAGGCCGCAGACGAGGCGGTCTGAGAGGAGAGAGAGGCTTGGTAACAGACAGACAGATGGACCACCGATTCGGACACCTATCCTGTCACCAACTACCCTTCCAGTGCAATCGCTGTGTGTCTGCCCCAAACTGTTATTCAAGCAAACTGAGCTTAGAAAGCAAATACAAGACAAACTAAACACATAAAATAATAACTAATAAACACATAAAATATAAAAAGTGGTCTGTTAAAGGCTGCCTTCTAAGGGTAATACTTTCAGATTCATTTACAGCAATAAAGCAGGAAATTAGCACCAGATCATCTGTACTCGTATTCAGCGATGAGCGAAAGTCAGCAACCAGCAGAAAACCTGTCACTGAATTCCCCCTACACTGAGCCCGTTTAAAAACTTTCACTGTGATTACAATTTGTTGCGCTTGAACAAGGAGAAATAATAATAAGGCAATTATTACAGCATAATTATAAAATCAATACAGTGTCTTGTGCACTGGCCATATTTACACCCTACAAAGACAAAGAGTTCAACTGAAACAAAACAAAGATACCTGCCAAGTACATCGATTTTCAAACAGCTTTTGTTTCAAGCTGGCCTAAGGTATTGCTCAAAAAACCCTTTGAAGCTGGTGTAATGGAGAAATAACTGTGACAGTAATTGGGACCATGTATCCAAGAAATATATTCTGAGATCAGTCAAGACTGGAAACAAATGAATAGGTTTTTGTTCTTGGGGGGACGTGGAAGGAGACTGGGTTGCAGCATCCCTCCAAAACCTCTCAGTATCCACATCAGAGGGCTGGCTTCACAGCTTTAACAGTCTGGAGTCTGGTACCATCCTCCATGTAAAGGAAGAAAACCCAGCTGCCGATGACCTAGTTATGCGATCGCTGGCAGAACTCGGGCAGCGGGAGAAGCTTTGATCTGATGGGTGAAATGCTGTCAGACCTGGGCCCTGGCAGCACAACATGAGGAAAACAGAACCGAAAGTGTCACTATAAAAAAAAAAGACGTCAGCGTGGGTTTAACGCTTTACTTTACAGGACACCAGAACCCTCCACAGTCCAACGATGATGCGTGTGTCTTTAAACAGAAGCTTCAGCCAATAGAGGAACTGAAAGAACCCAGGCATAAGCCAAATGCCATAGAGGAACTTAAGCTAATTAAAAGACCAATGAAAATCCCTCAAAAAAAAGAAACCTGAACTCAGATTGATCATTTGGATAATTGCTTTTGCCGATGGACTTGCGATCTGCGGTCGGTGCCCTTCACATTAAATCATAATGTTGGAAAACTGGGGACAGAATCCGACAGAAAAGCCGCATTTAGAAACATATTCTGTATGCAGAGAGAAACAGTGAACAATGTGTGCAGGGTGGAATTAGGCCAGCTCCCAATTTACATGCAGAGAGGGGCTGATAAATGTAAAAAGCAGAGACCCATGCTAAGCCCCGTAATGCCAAGATCGGGGCCCAGAGAGTACAACCCCAAACCAGCCCAAAGTGAGACTCTCCGCTCTAACAGCCCATAAACCAGGCAGTCTCAGGACAGTGCACAGCAAACAATCGCACAACACAATCAATACCGCATTAGCTATTTTAACACAAAAGCGCAGAGCAAACTGGAGAGTGCTTTTGGGGCCCTCAACACGGAGAACCTTGCCGTAAAATTCATGGTGGAGAAGAACAGAAAGGAACACTTTCCAAAGAGATGTTCTGATAGACTTTTTAAGCAAAGCCCGGCCACACAGACAGACTATCGCAGTCTGAAAATGATATAAAATGGAAAAATAAATCTTGTTTTTCGCTAATTATATATGTTTGGCCCAGATTCCCGGCTTGTGCTGATTTGTAAAACTCCAAGTCCTTCGGGGAGAGGAAGGGAACCGCACAAATATTGTGGCTGAATGTGAGGCAGGCTGCCATAACCTGAGGGACAGTGGGATTAGACGCTATTACTGACTCACTGGTAGAGCAGAGCAGTCGATAATTTAGCTTTAAAATAATACAATTAATAAATCATGTTTTAAATTTGATTTACTCACTTAGCAATCACTTCCTACCCAAAATGACATTAACACCTGGTATAATATTATTTGCAGTACTTGCGAGAGTTATACAGTAGGCTTTTCAGACTGTGTTGGTAAGTACCCTTAGCAGATTATTCAAACATGTCACACCACTGAAATGGAACTGAGAAAGAGAATATAAAAACAAGAGAGAGTGAGAGAGACAGACAGAGATAGAGAGAGTGAGAGAGAGCAAGAGAGAGAGAGAGAGAGATAAAAGAGAGACTTACGCAAATGCAGAGTTGTTGAAGATTCGAGAGAGGGCGAAGTTTATGTGATTGATCACATGATCAAGGTGATCACGTGACTGCAGCCTCAGGGAGAAAGTCGACTTGTCGGTTTCTATGACAACCTGAATGGGATAGATGTGTAACGTGAGAGAAAAATCATAGAACCATTTTCCTCAGTATTCCATAGTTTGGGGGTTGGGGGGCGAGTATTAAAATGTATGAACAGACAGGATTAGGATTCGGCTAGCGCTCTCTCTAATGCCCTAGAAACAACTAATAGTGTGCCTGCTACAGTCTAATTACAGTGTTAGAATGTAATTATAGCACAATTACAGAACATCCACACATGTATCTGAGCCAGGAGGTAATGTGACTTGTTTGTCGACTAATGAGCAATGCCTTTAAAAAAAATACGCTTTTTCCTCAAATGAACAAGGTTAAATACATCCCTAACAGTTTATGCAAAAGTTTTCTGAGAGGAAAGCAAACACAATTTTTTCAGCAACAATGCAAAAATGCTTAAACTAAAAAAATCCTCTCAGGGGTATTTATCATTTTGATTATCAGTAACTCTCAAGCTCACTATCAAATGAGGCGATTGAGGCAGGGGACGCCATTACGGCTCAAACCCCAGTGGTTATCTCTGAAAGGAAGCCATTGGTAGAAATGATCCAAAATGGCTGCCACGAGGCCACAGTCTCCTGACCACGTGCTTCTCACCTGGTGCTCAGGGTGGGTGTTCACCGCTCGAATCTCCAGGAAGTTGAAAGTCACCTCCACCTGAAAGAGCTACAGCTGTAGTGATGATCACAACCCTCATACGTTCGTTATCGAAAAACCGAATACTCAAAATGACACATGTACTTCACAACTCAGTACATTTACACAGCAGTGGAAAATATCATGCCCCTCCCCCACTAGATTTTCTAATATCAGGTGAGTTTTAAAACAAAAGTGAATACCTTTTTACATGTTGCTGTTTCTGTTGCTGTAGCTTTTATTGCTGTGCTTTCTGCATCATTTAATCTTGGCATCGTAAGGCAGATTGCAATAACAATGAAAAACATCCGAAGCAGTGCGTGTTTAAGAGGCAGCAGCTCAAAATGGTAAATAAAAATATTTGGGAGAGCAGAAGGGAGGTTCTGCTTTCGCTGCAGCCTCCAAAGTAGAATGATCTACGGCAGCTTGGTAGATCGACTGGTTTCAAACCTCTGAACCTTAGCTAAGCCATTTACCGATATTGATTTATGAATTTACCCAGGACAGAGGCTCAACTGTAAAAGCACACTGAGTTCCCCTGCAAGGCACCAGATGAATGATAATTATTATAATGAATCTACTATGATAACATATGAATCATTACAACATATTATCATAATCACTAACAGATCCCCAACGCAGTCTTCATCATCCTAAAAAGTGCCCCCACGCTGTCTTCTCCCTGAGACAGTTTCTGAATCTCTCCCTTCCGACTGTTTTTTTCAACAGCCCCTGTGGAAAATCCCCACAGAGAAACAGCTCAGTTGAATTCCCACTTTAAGAACGCTTATGCTAAACACGGGAGAGATGACTGATGAGTGAATGAGACAGGCAGCGGGGAAAGAGCAGCTCTGTAGAAAGGCAGAGTTAATGTAACAGCTGTGACAGCGTAACCACAGAAACATAATATTTGTTACAGCGCAATGTCAGAGACAGCAGTAACATAAAGGCTATGACAGCATAATGACAGAGACAGGAGTAACATAAAGGCTATGACAGCATAATGACAGGAGAAAGGAGTAACATAAAGGCTATGACAGCATAATGTCAGAGACAGGAGTAACATAAAGGCTATGACAGCATAATGACAGAGACAGGAGTAACATAAAGGCTATGACAGCATAATGTCAGAGACAGGAGTAACATAAAGGCTATGACAGCATAATGTCAGAGACAGGAGTAACATAAAGGCTATGACAGCATAATGACAGAGACAGCAGTAACATAAAGGCTATGACAGCATAATGTCAGAGACAGGAGTAACATAAAGGCTATGACAGCATAATGACAGAGACAGGAGTAACATAAAGGCTATGACAGCATAATGACAGAGACAGGAGTAACATAAAGGCTATGACAGCATAATGTCAGAGACAGGAGTAACATAAAGGCTATGACAGCATAATGACAGAGACAGCAGTAACATAAAGGCTATGACAGCATAATGACAGAGACAGGAGTAACATAAAGGCTATGACAGCATAATGACAGAGACAGGAGTAACATAAAGGCTATGACAGCATAATGACAGAGACAGGAGTAACATAAAGGCTATGACAGCATAATGACAGAGACAGGAGTAACATAAAGGCTATGACAGCATAATGTCAGAGACAGCAGTAACATAAACAGCATAATGCTATGACAGCATAATGTCAGAGACAGGAGTAACATAAAGGCTATGACAGCATAATGACAGAGACAGGAGTAACATAAAGGCTATGACAGCATAATGACAGAGACAGGAGTAACATAAAGGCTATGACAGCATAATGTCAGAGACAGCAGTAACATAAAGGCTATGACAGCATAATGACAGAGACAGGAGTAACATAAAGGCTATGACAGCATAATGACAGAGACAGGAGTAACATAAAGGATATGACAGCATAATGTCAGAGACAGGAGTAACATAAAGGCTATGACAGCATAATGTCAGAGACAGGAGTAACATAAAGGCTATGACATCATAATGACATGAGACAGGAGTAACACAAAGGCTATGACAGCATAATGACACGAGACAGGAGTAACATAAAGGCTATGACAGCATAATGTCAGAGACAGGAGTAACATAAAGGCTATGACAGTATAATGACAGAGACAGGAGTAACACAAAGGCTATGACAGCATAATGACACGAGACAGGAGTAACATAAAGGCTATGACAGCATAATGACAGAGACAGGAGTAACATAAAGGCTATGACATCATAATGACATGAGACAGGAGTAACACAAAGGCTATGACAGCATAATGACACGAGACAGGAGTAACATAAAGGCTATGACAGCATAATGTCAGAGACAGGAGTAACATAAAGGCTATGACAGCATAATGACAGAGACAGGAGTAACATAAAGGCTATGACAGCATAATGTCAGAGACAGGAGTAACATAAAGGCTATGACAGCATAATGACAGAGACAGGAGTAACATAAAGGCTATGACAGCATAATGACACGAGAAGGAGTAACATAAAGGCTATGACAGCATAATGACAGAGACAGGAGTAACATAAAGGCTATGACAGCATAATGAGACATAACAGCTGTGACAGAGTAATGACAGAGATGTAATTAACTGTAGTCACCTTTGTGGGCACTTTGGCTGCCAGAAGATAGAGTCTCCATGTTGTCAGAACCTGGGGTACAGATAGAGGCAACATACACAAGTTTTATATGCACTGTTTAACAGACAGACAGACACACACACACACACACACACACACACACACATTGGAAATACTAAAAATAAATACAATAGTGTAAATTACATTTAATATGTTTTCCTTTGTCCTTATTGAACTATGCCTGTAAGTGAATTTACCCTTGTAAATAAGACACTTGGATAGCGCCATAGAAAATAAAATATGAACCAGCCCCGGCACTGTGAACAGTGAGATTGTGAGAGTCACCAGCTCTATAGGCTGGGAGCAGCCATGACCGAAGCAGCGCTCAGCACACCAGCCTGTTAGAGAGAGGTTATCACCTTCTCCTTAGACCTGTCTTCACTCGGCTTATCTGATTGGTTAGGGACTACTGCTTGTGTTCCGAAAGTGGGTGGGGCTATGTCGCTAATCTGTACTGCTTGCATTTCGACTCCCTGAAATTTCTGCAGAGAAAGAAAAATGAAAACATCCAATTAAATCCTTGCGTCTTTGCTGTCCTAAAGTGTGATGATTGTGAATTTCTTTCAACAGAAAACTTGCTGATACCATACAAAAAATAAGCCTCAGAGTGTACCTAATTATCACACATATATATTGTGTACTGATGGCAAAAACATAATACAAATGAGAGTTTTGGGTACATTTACTCTTTGATATAATTTGTTAAACTCTATTTGCATATGTATTGTTTTACACCTCATACGACAAAGCTGGTCTTGTTTCTGTCTCCAGTTTCAGTACTCTGTGCTGTGCAGATTTCTCTGTAGTTTGTGCTGTAAATTTGTTGCTTCTCGTAAAGGTCATTGAGGTGAAAAGCTCTGCTTGCCCCCGGGAATGAAAACAGGGTCCTTTGCTTTGCTCTAGTTCATTTTATTCTCCTACAGAGTGCCACCTAAAAAAAACACCTGCTTTCAATGTCAACTCATAGACTGGAAGTTTAAGTACAGGGACCTTCAATGTACAGCACTAACTTCCAGAGCTGAACAATGCAAGCAACACATTAATTATTACTTATGATATAGATATTATACTGTGTTCTTTCAGATAATATGTTGGCGACATAAATGTGGTAAAGAGAGATTTAAAAGTAAAGGTGTTCATAATGACTAACATGCCAAACCTGAATGAATAACACATAACTCTATTCTCCCAGGATAATAGTGGGGGCGAGGGGCGTGGGGCGTGGGGCGTGGGGCGTAGGGTGAGGGGCGTGGGGCGTGGGGCGTGGGGCGTGGGTGAGGGGCAAGGGGCGTGGGGCGTGGGGCGTAGGGTGAGGGGCAAGGGGCGTGGGGCGTAGGGTGAGGGGAGGGGCGTGGGGCGTGGGTGAGGGGCGTGGGGCGTGGGGCGAGGGCGTAGGGTGAGGGGCGAGGGGCGTGGGGCGTGGGGCGAGGGCGTAGGGTGAGGGGCGTGGGGCGAGGGCGTAGGGTGAGGGGCGTGGGGCGTGGGGCGAGGGCGTAGGGTGAGGGGCGTGGGGCGTGGGGCGAGGGCGTAGGGTGAGGGGCGTGGGGCGTGGGGCGTGGGTGAGGGGCGTGGGGCGTGGGCGAGGGCGTAGGGTGAGGGGCGAGGGGCGGGGGCGGGGGCGTGGGGCGAGGGCGTAGGGTGAGGGGCGTGGGGCGAGGGCGTAGGGTGAGGGGCGTGGGGCGTGGGGTCACGCTGCTCTGCTCTGAGGGACAGGGAGGAAGGCCGTCACATTTATGATTTCCCCTCCCAGCTAACAGCACTCTTCTGCTCTCCTTACTGTTCGAGCTCTGCCATGCTTTCACTATGCCCTGAGACATGGCGGTAATGGAAGGGAGAGGGAGAGGGAGAGAGAGACAGAGAGAGAGGGAGAGCGATGGAGAGAGAGAGAGAGATGGACAGAGATGGAGAGAGAGAGAGTGCTCAAACTGCAACCAACAGCAGGTCCAGACAGAACTGCATTTCCTCGCAGACGGTGAAATATACAAAACTAATTTGAGAAAACTACTTTCCATAATTTCCATTACAATACCCAAAATTCCTAACCCTGCCCGAGACACAGACAATGATCCAATGATCCCCCTGGGAGAGGAGGGGTTCTGTGTGAATTTGGCCATGAAATATGTACCTCCCTGCCACAGGCTAAGAGATAGCACTTTCTTCTCATTCTAATTTTAGGAGGAATGTAGATATATTTCCACAGCGGTTTATATGTACCGGTATGTGTGTGTGTGTGTGTGTGTGTGTGTGTGTGTGTGTGTGTGTGTGTGTGTGTGTGTGTGTGTGTGTGTGTGTGTGTGTGTGTGTGAGAATGCAAGTGAGTATGTATAGATTTATATAGATACACACATGTGTGCTTGTGTGCACACATATACATGTATAGATAACAGTGTAATAAGAACATTTAGTTAAATGTATTATATTACTTTTATATTAATGCTGTTTTTGGTGTTGTTGTTATTTGCTATTGGATAACAAATTATGATGCAGTTATGACTGATTGTTGTTTTAATTAAGCATTGTCTGTATAATTTAAAATATTTTAAGCCAATAATGCATGCAAGTTGAAAAAAAAAAAATAATTGAACTGATGTTAATGGAGTTGAACAGAATTGAGAGACCGAATTTGAATTTCAAACTTGCCTCAACTGGTAAAAGTCAAAAACACAAAACACAGCAGGTACAACAGACTATCAAAGCGCTTAAATTTCTAACCAAGACTGCACGCCCACCCCAGCGTGAAAGGCTCG
>CM040743.1:1657500-1695000 GCA_022829145.1 Albula goreensis
CCCCAAACACACACAGCACTGTCACACTCACACCAACACCCCAAACACACACAGCACTGTCACTCAACCAACACACACACAGCACTGTGACACTCACACCAACACCTCAAACACACACAGCACTGTCACACTCACACCAACACCCCAAACACACACAGCACTGTCACACTCAAACACCCCAAACACACAGCACTGCACTCACACTCACACCAACACCCCAAACACACACAGCACTGTGACACTCACACCAACACCCCAAACACACACAGCACTGTGACACTCACACCAACACCCCAAACACACACAGCACTGTCACACTCACACCAACACCCCAAACACACACAGCACTGTGACACTCACACCAACACCCCAAACACACACAGCACTGTCACACCAACACACCAACACCTCAAACACACACAGCACTGTCACACTCACACCAACACCCCAAACACACACAGCACTGTCACACTCACACCAACACCCCAAACACACACAGCACTGTCACACTCACACCAACACCCCAAACACACACAGCACTGTCACACTCACACCAACACCTCCAAACACACACAGCACTGTCACACTCACACCAACACCCCAAACACACACAGCACTGTCACACTCACACCAACACCCCAAACACACACAGCACTGTGACACTCACACCAACACCCCAAACACACACAGCACTGTGACACTCACACCAACACCCCAAACACACACAGCACTGTCACACTCACACCAATCTGACTGGTCGTGAGCACAATGATGTCACCCATAAACATGAAAAGACTTCTGCAGTACGGTACATCAATGTATCTTTGAATGAGTGGAGGAGGCGGGTGGAGGAGGCGGGTGGAGGAGGTGAAATCTCATCTTCTACCTTTTTGGAACAGTGGAAGGAGGGAGGACACATAGATATGTTTCCGGGGCACGGGGGAGGCGAGGAGACAAAATTTGAGTGACACACACAGTACTACAGGAGAGCCAGTGACTATATTACACCCTACAGGCCACACACAGTACTACAGGAGAGCCAGTGACTATATTACACCCTACAGGCCACACACAGTACTACAGGAGAGCCAGTGACTATTTTACACCCTACAGGCCACACACAGTACTACAGGAGAGCCAGTGACTATATTACACCCTACAGGCCACACACAGTACTACAGGAGAGCCAGTGACTATATTACACCCTACAGGAGAGCCAGTGACTATATTACACCCTACAGGCCACACACAGTACTACAGGAGAGCCAGTGACTATATTACACCCTACAGGCCACACACAGTACTACAGGAGAGCCAGTGACTATATTACACCCTACAGGCCACACACAGTACTACAGGAGAGCCAGTGACTATATTACACCCTACAGGCCACACACAGTACTACAGGAGAGCCAGTGACTATATCACACCCTAAGGTCACACACAGTACTACAGGAGAGCCAGTGACTATATTACACCCTACAGGCCACACACAGTACTACAGGAGAGCCAGTGACTATTTTACACCCTACAGGCAACACACACAGTACTACAGGAGAGCCAGTGACTACTTTACACCTCGAAGGTTGTTGAACCTTGTGTAGTTAATAAAGTTAGAGTGCGAGAGTGTACCGTTCAGATAATCCAACATCTGCAGCATATTCACATTTAACCAGAGTAGTCATCTTGAGGCCACATTGTCTCCATCCCTAATTCCAGTCGACTGAACAAATACAAAGCCCTCCATCTTTCTCAGTCACCTTAAATTACATTCACACACATTCATCAGGCGTCTCCTGAGGGAGAGAGAGAGAGAGAGAGAGAGAGAGAGAAGTACAAGCAATGGTATAATGCAGCTATAATCAGTTTTAATGTCTGCAAAATCCCAATCACTTAAACCTTGTTTCCCAGAGAGAGAGAGATAGAGATAGAGAGGGAGAGGGAGAGGGAGAGGGAAAGGGAGGGAGAAAGAGGGGGAGAGAGAGGGAGGGAGAGAAAGAGAGGGGGAGAGAGAGAGAAAGAGAGGGGAAAGGAGAGAGAGGGAGAGAGAAAGAGGGAAAGCTAATGGGGGAGGGGTAAACTGAAATGTATGTTCATTAGACTGGGAGGAGAGACAGGGGTGAGGGGGGGACAGGGAGAGGAGAAATAAACAGGGGTATAGATATGAGAGAGATAGAGATAGAATGAGAGAGAAAGAGAGAGAGAGGGAGGGAGAGAGAGAGAGGAATATGCTAATAGCACACAGCTTTGGCAGTCTGTTATGCCTGCTTGCACTGTGTCTTGAGAGAAGGGTCCGGGCTAATGAGAACACTTACATCTCCAGCGTCTGTTTATTCTGGGCTTGAGGTCTGCATTTTCATCTGTGAGTATCAGACTAGGGCCTGACTAATCATTCAGCTTTTACAGTATGTGTGTTTTTCTTTGATTCGGTTATCTGTACTCTCTGTGTACTGTTTTACCTATACATATTCCCTTCCTCTGTAAATAAACAATATTTTCATTTTCATCATGAATTAGATGAGAATTACTTTAGGACATAAAAAGTAGTTTTCAAATGCAGAAGAAATGCATATCAAAGCATTACTCTTGGGCTGGGAGATGCGTGTGCACACACACACACACACACACTCACTCACTCACTCACTCACTCACTCACTCACTCACTCACTCACTCACTCACTCACTCACTCACTCACTCACTCACTCACTCACTCACTCACTCACTCACTCATGCATGCAAACACACATATAAACACACACACTTGCACAAACGCACATATAAACACATATACACGTACATGTGTGCACACACATGCACACACACACGCACACATGTGCGCGTGCACACACTCCTTATAAGGAGAGACCCACATGCCGACCTTCTCCAGTGCTGACATAAATATTCAAAAGTGAAAACACGGAATAAAACACCCCACAAGGAGAGTCAGAGCGCCTCAGTTCCCCCGTGCCTCTGACCCCCCCCCTTCATCGCTAAGACAGATCATTACAGGACACTTCATTAATGACTATTCTCACTAAAATGGGACCAGGACATGGCGACTCAATGAGCTAACACCTGTTACGAGGTGCAGAAGGTAACGAGTTCGAGGCTATACAGGTGCTTCCTTCCTGTTACGGGGTGTGTAAGGTCATGGGTTTGAGGCTCTACAGGTACTTCCTTCCTGTTTCGATCTCATCCCTTTGCTCATTCCTGCCATTAGGCTGTTATTAACAGTATTCATTATAATAATTCAAAATAATTAATGCCCCTCATATCTGTTTGTTTTAGCATGTCATTCGTGGTTTGATCGGCACATTGTCTCATTATGTAGAGGCCTTGGAGACAGAAAAGCCGGGGAATGACGAGGCGTAGACGAGCTGAATGGCCTGTCAAAAGTCATTATGCACTCTTATGTGCTTATGCTCTTATGCAAATGTATTTTTGGAAAGCGAATGATATTGAACAGAGATGAACAGAGAGAGAGAGAGAGAGAGAGAGAGAGAGAGAGAGAGAGATGATACAAATATAGAGATGTAAGATGAAAGAATGACAGGAAGAAAGGGAGGGGCCGAGAGGAGGGGAAAGTAGAGATAAAAGAAGAGGAGATAAAGGGAGTATAGGCAGGAGCAGAGATGGAGAGAGAAAATGAACAATGAGAAAGAGGGCTTTGCTTATTTTCAGCCTTTCTGGTTTTAACAAATGACTTGGTCTGGCATTATGTTATATAGATGTGATAATAAAGTATATATGTATCAATAAAGATGGAGAGAGGGGAGGCAGTAAATACTGAGCAGACACAAGGTGTAATTAACACTGAGATACTCCCCACTAACCGACAGTCTGAGTCTGATCACAGGCCACTCTGTGTGTGCGTGTGCGTGTGTGTGTGTGTGTGTGTGTGTGTGTGATCAGCTCCCTGTAAAATAAAGACATAGCTCTGGGCTCTGGAGAGTGGCGGAGTGACAGTCAATCTGGTGTTTAAAGAAAAGAGACAGCAGAGATACCCTAAGGGTTATTGCTGCCCGGCACACACACACACACACACACACACACACACACACATACACACATACACACACACACACACACACACACACACACACACACACACACACACACACACACACACACACACACAGTCACAGTCAGTGTTTACATGCACATGACAACGTATACACACATCAATATACTCTGTATTGAAACGGACCAGTTCAAGTTAAAACATTTTTTTCAACGCTTTTTCCCCAAAAGTAAGTCAGCAATGGGTGTGATCAATACGATTGTTGCAACCATGACGTGGGTAGAGACGTAAATTATTTGCCCTGGGGCTATGCCATTTTACTTGCTTTTGATGTAGAATCCAGTCGCTTGGCTCGAAGAAGGGAAAAATGAACGCATGCTATTAGCGTGGCTGAAAGGGGTAAAATTAGTCTCAAATGACCATATAGTAGCTTGTAAACAAAATGTAACACAGTGATTCGTACACAGTACATGTACTCAAAAACGTCTCAGCTTGCAATGCCGTTGATATTGCATTGAATGCACACCCGGCAAAAAGATTATAATGATAATGATGATGATGTTAATTGAGAAAAGCACGCTTGTTTATTCTTACCTGTCATTTCCCGGCTGACATTAGCGAAGCAGGAGGCGGCTGTCTCTTTTGAAGCCATCGCGCTTTTTCCCTGGTTTGCCGTGATTAGGGGGAACGAAATAATTTCTGTCGCACGGGCATTCCGACACTAGATCCGACAACTGCTCCAACGCTCATGTACAAGTCATATTAGAGAGAGAGAGAGAGAGAGAGGGAGCGGGAGGGGGCGGAGAGAGAGAGAGAGAGAGAGAGAGAGAGAGAGAGAGAGAGAGAGAGAGAGAGATTGGGTTGGGATGAGATAGAAAGAGAAGTAGATATGCCAGCGCACATCACAGTAAGAAAAAACTCGTTCAGAGGCGCTGGATAACGTGGAGAGGGTGTATAATGCCCGCGGACGGGAAATGAAATCACCGAGCCTCTGCGCGCTCACCCGCCGAAACAGCAGGCTCTACAACGTTCTCACAGCGCACGAGCTGGCAGGTTAGGGCACGGGGCAGCCCGATTCCCCGCACCCCTATAAGTATAGTCGGAAATTCGGGGTTCACACTGGAAGACGGAGGCTGGGAAGTGCTGAGATGTGTGAGCCGTATTATGCCATTTAGCATGCTGAGTTTTGAACCAGCTCGTTATCATCAACATTAACTAAAAAAAAAAAAAAAAAAAAAAAAAAAAAAACATATCCGCGTTTCAAAACACGTGCTGCTGTCTAACTACAGACGGGCATGCACAAAATTGCATTGACACACTAGTTGTTATTAAGATGAATGGACACAACACAGACTCGGGCATTCTGAGACGTGACTACTCATAATAATTTGTGATTTTAGTGTCGTGTGCAGAGAATGCTCACGATAAGGGTTCCAGGTTACGATACTTATTGAGACCAAGCTGAAGATCTGTAGCTACGGAGCCCGCTTTGACTGCGCGTTCACATATGTGACTGGATAGCGCGCTACAGTGTAACTGCGCATCTCACTGACAAAAAAAAGTTGTGTCTGCGCGTTATGCATGACGTCAGAGCCCGCGTTTTGAGTGTTCCATGTCCGCCCTCGCGCTCTGGTATGGGCGCAGGGACGCAAGACTGAAAAATGTTTAAATGGCGCCCCTTGCTGGTACACAAGCGCAACTGGCTGTTGTTCTCGGTTTACTGGGTGCCACGATTAAGGGGAAAAAAATGCAGGAAAAGCAGGAGAAAATCATACACACACACACACACACACACACATATACACATACTGATGCCCACAAACATTCTATATAACAAAAACTTGGAGAACACAAGTTCATACAATTTACTGTCTATAATATCTCCTTCTCCTTGTATGCAAAAATGAGCTGAAGTCTTTTATAAAATTCTAACTTCCTGCGAATGTTCTAAGATGAAAATAACTGAGGGCATGATGATAGCAAATTAAAAAAGAAAATCTTCTCCTCCATCAGATTCCAGTAAGCTCACACTGGACCCCAACACAACGGAAGGATTCCTCTGTGTTTGTGAGGGGAACAGAGAGGTGATGAGGAGGTCTGTGTTCGAGCGTGTGTCCGCCATTCTGCACGGAGTTTCTCCTTAGCCATGTCCTCATCACCCAGAGAGATTTTACAGCCGATGCCAGGTTCTGTGCAGAGAGGCTCTGACTGGACGCTGTTACTGGGAGGCTGAGTGGAGGGGGGATAATGGGGTTTGTATAGCCGTCTCATACAAAGGGATCAGCAGGAAAAGGGAGGGCATTAAGTGTGTCTTTGGATCAAACAAAAGGTCCTGGAGGTTGGACTGCACTGCTTCCAGCTACTCTCTCTGGCACAATACAGGTAAAATTAAAATCCCTGGCACCTCCTCCAGAATAGGAGTGTACCTGGATTACAGGGCAGGAACTCTGTCCTTCTACAGCGTCTCTGACTCCATGACCCTCCTGCACAGAGTCCAGACCACGTTCGCTCAGCCCCTCTACGCTGGGTTTTGGGTTGGGTTAGGAGACACTGCTTCCTTTGGAATGAAGGAGAGATCAGCTGAGCTCAGACTGAAGGAGGAAGTGCTATGTGACTGATTAAATGCATGTTCTTCACCATTATGCCAGCACTTAAAAATCATGAAAAAGTTGAATGGGAGTTTTGATAATGTTTTGTCTTTTTTTTTTTACAGACCATGGTTACATGATGTGTTGGAAGGTTATCGAAGTGTGATTAATAGAAAATTTCTCACTGTCAGGATAATCTGTAACCTAGAAGTCAAATCCATAATATATTTTAAAGTGTAGTATACAATTTAATTGATCTTAAAATTTCTCCAAACAGGTTTTTCATGGCGAGACCATAAAAACTACCTCAAAACATAAAGCAAACTGCAGTTTTGATGGCTGGGGAATATCTGCTGCCTATGTGCAAATGTGGCAGTATAGCTGGAGAACTACTGGGTATCATTATTATTGTTGTTGTTGGTATTATGAGTGATGTTGTATTTAGTATTTTAGTATTGTAAATCTCCTTCATTGTTACTTTCTTGTTTAGTGTATGTCAAATGATGTACAGCATACATAACCTCACTGCTGTGAAGAGAAAAAGACTTAAAATGTTTGTGCTACATCTATCTAAAATCAATAAAACAATATATGCAGTGTGTATGTTGTATTTTGATATTTATTTAAGACCTCACACAAGGTGCCAATGGCATACAAGATAACTATGACATCACACAAGGAATCTTATTCCATAACATATCTAAACTGCATTCTAGGGGGATGCCCAAGTGTGTATCTACAATCAATATTTTTTTAAACAAATATAGCCCCAGTCTTCCCCACAGTTCAAACCAAACTGATCCTGGATCAGCATGACTGAGTATAAATGATTGGTCCCTGGTGGTACACAGAGCTTTGGGTGTATCCTTTGGTGAAAATGCAAGGCACGCATGTGGCACGCATAAGCCAACTACGCGCCTGCTTAGGGCACCCATGGCCACCAGAGGGCCCCCAAGAGCGCTTGAAATGTCCCACAAGCAAGCTTGAAACTACGATTTTTTTGTGATATATTTTGTGATGTATTATAACATGTCAATTGTAATCATTCAAAAATGCAGGCTAGCTAGCTATTGCTTTAATACTGGTTTAACACTGATAATGTGTGTGATTTACAGTAGGTGTGCGAATGATCAAGCATAGGATTGGCGGTGCTGAGGCAGTGGGGGGCCCCAAAATCAAATTCTGCTTAGGGCCCCATGAAGGCTTGGGCCGGACCTGTCATATGCTGTGCATTAGGGAACATGGGTATCAGCACAATGCTAATTACCATCTCACAAACACAGTGGACCCAGGCTGGGATGGGCTCTGGGATAATTCAACAAGCACTGTAGTCTGAACCAGTTTGATCTGCACCAGTCCTCTGTGATTTTCCTGCACACTGTAATCTGCACACAGCAGTCATACATGAATTTATACCAGTAAAAAAATTACTGAAAGACAGCAATGAACTGCTTATGCTTGAAAAGGTTTGTCCTCTGCGTGTTTCACTTCCTTTACGGTTTTGTATATGTTTAATACAAATGCATATCCGCTGGATTAAAATACTGCATTGATGAGCAAACTGGTCATTTTATTTATGTATGAGATGGCCCTTAGCAGAGTCTGCTCAGGTGAACACTGGCATGGCTGTTCATATCTATACGGATATTAAAACTCATAATCTCCGAAAGTACTTTGAAAAAAAAAGAAAAAACAGGAACTCAGCATCTGTGCATTGTTTCCCAGCACTTACTGTTCATTTGAGCACTCACTGTTTGCACAAAGGGAACGTTTTACTTACCCGTCACGGTGGCTGACTGTGAAGGAGATGGGAGTCGCAGTGATAAGGAGTCTAGCTCACTGGCTGCAGTGGTAATCACAGTAAATACAGCACACTGAAACCATGAGAGACTCACAGTAAATACAGCACACTGAAACCATGAGGGACACATGCCCAGCAGCTAACTCTGCTCTTACACTCACTATAAAAAAAAATATTCATACTTTAATGAGGTTAAATAAAAGCCAAAACCTTGTGTTTACATTTCTCTGTCTAGTGAGCATTTACTTTTTATGCAGGTAGTGAGAAACCCAGTGATGTCACAGAGGTGGAGAAGGGCCCAGTGATGTCACAGAGATGGAGCAGGGCCCAGTGATGTCACAGAGGTGGAGTAGGGCCCAGTGATGCCACACAGATGGAGCAGGGCCCAGTGATGTCACAAAGCTGAAACAGTTCTACATGCTGAAGCAGGATCCAGTGTCGGTTTGGGTTGAAATAGAATTAATGACTACAGTTTTTGGTGAGCGACCACAGACATGAATGTAAAACTAACAACAATTGCCAGAAGAAAAGTTAACATTAGAGGTAATGTTTTTGGTTAAAAATCATAAGGGTAGCTGAGGTATGAAAGCAATAATACACTCCAGGTCCATGCTATATTCCCATCATGCCTATAAGACCTGTAGCCGTGCACTGGTGTATTATTATTACTTAATTGGGAGGTATGAACATTAAAGAGTCATGTGACTTTCTACAGCTACAGCGATGAATACTTTATTAGTGTTTTACAGCCATGTGAGGGCTCATCCACGCACCGAAACAGTGCTTCAACGCAAACAGCCTTCCAACACCTCATCTCGCACGTCCATCTCAAAATCCACTTTTAATGCACTCAGAAGTGGCATGTTGAAATGTTTTAACAGTGCAATATAGTGCATGGAGATGTTTTGTTTGCTCATTGTTTGATTTTAACAGTGTGTAAACAAAATAGCAGATAATACCATAGTGGATAAATGGATGGGTGTGGGAGCGTAGTGCTTCCATTTTGCTGTAAAAATATGAATCAGTCATGCTGCCAGCCTTCATCAGAACAAGCACAACTCCAGCTCACCAGTGGTCTGAATCACACACAAAACAAAATGAAAACTATCACCACATATATTTCAGCATATGCTCACCAGTGGTCACAAACAATTACCAGAAATTTACAAATATACTTTATACTTTGTCAGTGAAAGAATCAACAGACTGATTGAGTCGTGTGAAATTAAAAACATCCACTCAGCATTCTGCAGTCTCCTGTGAGAGTAAGCTCAACTTTGGGGCACAAAATTACTCAAACTCAAAATCCCAGATTTCATTGATTTCACATCCACTTTGAGATAACCTAAGGTGTTACACACGGTGGACGGACAGTTACCTACTTTGTAATAAAAGCAGCATGCCCCTCTGTAAGTTAAATTAAAGGTTAATAAGCTGACATTAATCAGCTTATACTCCTTATTTTTGTGAAATTTCTGATGTTCATTCTTATCCAACAAGATGATCAAAAAATCTTCATCTCTCTCAAAAAAAAACATATGACAACCAGGGGTCTCTTCTCGGTAAAGTGCCGGGATTCAGTTTTACACCTAGTGAATCTCCAAGGCTCACTTGTATCCGAGCACACTGCAAACGTGTGATACTGTATTAGCATTAGGGGTGCAATAAGTAGATAAGTTTGCCTGCGTGGGTGCCGATGCAGACGTCCACCCAGTTCTTCGGTTTGTGACTTTCTCCTTCCCGATCCTCCCAGATTTGTCCAGGCTTGGCAAACTTGTATCCGCCATTTTTGGTGAAGATGATGGATGTATTGGGGGGCACCTTGATGTTCTCCAGAAGCTGTCTCTTTGGGTCACAAATGTCCACCTGGTTGGGATCCACAGTGTACACGGTGATGTACATATCATTCGACGTAAGGCAGTCGATGTAGTCGTTGGGAGGGATTAAGTAGAAGCCTGTGTTTTCTTTGCGCACGAATTTGAGGCCGGTGCCAGCGGACACCTTCCCAGCAGGCACTGGGCTCGTGGGGCCCACCTCAGCGCCGGCATTAACCGTTAGGTCCTCCAGGTTCATCTTTCTGTCCCTGTAGCAGAGACGCAGCATGTGATCCGACCCATTGGCTGCATGGACGTGGGGAACCGTCAAACCATAACATTGACCCATGTCTGTGTCTCTGCAGAAATAGAGAGAGAGAAAGACAGAAAGAGCGAGAGAGAGAGTGAAAGAGAGAGAGAGCAGAGGTGGGGGAGAGTGTGTGTGTGTGTGGGGGGGTTACAGAAATAGTGAAACTCTATTTATTTATTTATTTATTTAACTGCTCTTCCTTGTCATATGAAGAGAGTGAATCAGTGCTCTGCGCAGTCGCATTTGGAGAGTGAATCAGTGCTCTGCGCAGTCGCATTTGGAGAGTGAATCAGTGCTCTGCGCAGTCGCATTTGGAGAGTGAATCAGATCTATGCGCAGCCGCATTTGGAGAGTGAATCAGATCTATGCGCAGCCGCATTTGGAGAGTGAATCAGTGCTCTGCGCAGTCGCATTTGGAGAGTGAATCAGTGCTCTGCGCAGTCGCATTTGGAGAGTGAATCAGTGCTCTGCGCAGCCGCATTTGGAGAGTGAATCAGTGCTCTGCGCAGTCGCATTTGGAGAGTGAATCAGATCTATGCGCAGCCGCATTTGGAGAGTGAATCAGATCTATGCGCAGCCGCATTTGGAGAGTGAATCAGTGCTCTGCGCAGTCGCATTTGGAGAGTGAATCAGTGCTCTGCGCAGTCGCATTTGGAGAGTGAATCAGTGCTCTGCGCAGCCGCATTTGGAGAGTGAATCAGTGCTCTGCGCAGTCGCATTTGGAGAGTGAATCAGTGCTCTGCGCAGTCGCATTTGGAGAGTGAATCAGTGCTCTGCGCAGTCGCATTTGGAGAGTGAATCAGTGCCCTGCGCAGTCGCATTTGGAGAGTGAATCAGTGCTCTGCGCAGTCGCATTTGGAGAGTGAATCAGATCTATGCGTTCTATAATATTTACAATATAATACATAACATCAAGCTGGCAAAATTTGGTGTTAGTGTGTATGAAAAATCATATTGCACAAGATGTGCACCACACCAATTATTTCAGCTTCTGAACATGCAATTAAATGTGTAGATAGTGCAGCAGGATAGAAACTTGTCCATATTCAAGCTGGCAAATAAGTACCAGTATGAAGTAATTCAAACAAAAGTTAATACATGGATATACAATCCCATATGCTGTGTACTTTGGTGGGCTGTGAAAAGGCCGCATTGTAAGACAGACTGCTCTGCATAGGTGATCCTACTCTAAGATTATTCTAGCATATTCACCCCTCCATACTGCAGTTCTGCAATAACCAATAACCACATGATAATAAAACATTATGTTACAGTAGTTATCCCATGCTAATAGGTGCTAACATTTTTGTGATCTAGTGTTTTTTTATTTTTAAATTGTATGATCAGAACAGTAAAAGACTACACAAAACATTGGGCCCCAGCACTGTTTAACTGAATCATAATAAAAATGACTTTGTCTTTATTTTTAAGACATAATTTATTTGTTAAGAGTTCAGTCTGCAGAATCACTGTGTCACTGTTACAGAAGAGTGTCACTCCCTGCAAAGTCATACTACACAAGGGGTTTTAGCAGTCCTGGCCTTAGGAGATAGCACACATGCAAACACACAACTTCTGCTTTCCCTGGGGTCATACTCTATAGCAGGGTATCAACACCCAGACAACATCAACATGTAGACATCCATGTCATTATAATTCATGTTTAAATGTATACATGTCACTTAAATGGAGAGCGTTAGAAAGCTCAGACCTAAATTACATTGAGATCTTGTAGTTAAACCTGTAGGGAATGGTTCATGTCTGAAGGCACAGTGATGTCACAGAGCTGAAGCAGGAACCCAGTGATGTCACAGAGCTGGAGCAGGGCCCAGTGATGTCGCAGAGATGGAACAGGCCCCAGTGATGTCACAGAGGTGGAGCAGGGCCCAGTGATGTCACAGCGCTAAAGTAATTCTACATGCTGAAGCAGGCCCCAGTGATGTCACAGAGCTGGAGCAGGTCCCAGTGATGTCACAGAGGTGGAGCAGGCCCCAGTGATGTCACAGAGCTGGAGCAGGCTCCAATGATGTCAGAGAGCTGAAGTAATTCTACATGCTGAAGCAGGCCCCAGTGAAGGGGAGAAGCAGGCCTTGATCCCTCTACAGCACTGTGGGAGACTGATTAGCAGCTACAGGAAGCATCCGGCTACTACCGCCATGATGCTGCACTGCTGTGAGGTTCTGACTCTGAGCACAGTGGAATTTGGCATAACCAGTCACTGTATCTTTCTGTTTCTATAAGTATTTCTTCACACACATGCAGCAGGGTTGCATTACTTTCATAATCACTTAAATATTCTTCATAAAATGCTCACTCAGGTTCTATGAAGTATCAAGTTTTGGTTGAAGAAAAATTCATGAGGTGAGAAATATTTTTTCAGGACGCTTTACATGACATCATGATGTAGTATCTGATCATACATGTCACATGATATATAAACACAATGCTGACATTAAAGGCAAATACAACAAATAAACAACAAACAAATACTCATAACCAATGAAAACAAAAGCCAGTTATGGGCTGTTTCACATCTTTTCAACTGAAGATCTTGTTAATGGATGGCAGTTTACCAGTTCTTCACACGGTGGTGAAAAGTATCCATGTTCAAATATATAATGCGACATACATATAACAAAATCTTGTTATTGATAGTATATGGAATCATGCTGCACATTTTGGCACGTGATTCTTATAAAGCACATGATGGAAGTGGTAAACAAACTCATAGAACATTTCCCAACAGTGTGTCACAATTGCTCAAAAAATGAAGACACACCCTGCATTTGATGGAAGCTCTGATTATCAACAAGAATGTGAAATACTAGCACTTAAACGGAAAAAACAACATGTTGGGAAACTCTGTGAGCAGTGAACAAATCAACAGTTTGGGGCCCCATCTTCCTCTCCACGTTGTATATAAGCGCAGGTGTGCAGAGAGACGGACATTCTGAACACCTGTTCTCCTGCCTGAGACCTCCACCTGTGACCACAGCCATCCTTCTAGCTGAAAAGGTGAGGTGACTGAGCTCTATTTGAGCAGGTGAGGTGACTGAGCTCTACCTGAGCAGGTGAGGTGACTGAGCTCTACCTGAACAGGTGAGGTGGATGAGCTCTACCTGAGCAGGTGAGGTGACTGGCTCTATCTGAGCAGGTGAGGTGACTGAGCTCTACCTGAACAGGTGAAGTGACTGAGCTCTACCTGACCAGGTGAGGTGACTGGCTCTATCTGAGCAGGTGAGGTGACTGAGCTCTATCTGAGCAGGTGAGGTGACTGAGCTCTACCTGAGCAGGTGAGGTGACTGGCTCTATCTGAGCAGGTGAGGTGACTGAGCTCTACCTGAGCAGGTGAGGTGACTGAGGTCTACCTGAGCAGGTGAGGTGACTGAGCTCTACCTGAGCAGGTGAGGTGACTGAGCTCTATCTGAGCAGGTGAGGTGACTGAGCTCTACTTGAACAGGTGAGGTGACTGAGCTCTATCTGAACAGGTGAGGTGACTGAGCTCTATTTCATATATGTTTATTTTCATAGATGTGTGTGAAGAAATACTTATAGAAACAGAAAGATACAGTGACTGGTTATGCCAAATTCCACTGTGCTCAGAGTCAGAACCTCACAGCAGCGCAGCATCATGGCGGTAGTAGCCGGATGCTTCCTCTAGCTGCTGATCAGTCTCCCACAGTGCTGTAGAGGGATGAAGGCCTGCTTCTCCCCTTCACTGGGGCCTGCTTCAGCATGTAGAATTACTTCAGCTCTGTGACATCACTGGGGCCTGCTTCACCTCTATGACATCACTGGGCCCTGCTCCACCTCTGTGACATCACTGGGACCTGCTCCAGCTCTGTGACATCACTGGGGCCCTGCTTCATCATGTAGTATTACTTCAGCTCTGTGACATCACTGGGCCCTGCTCCAGCTCTGTGACATCACTGGGTTCCTGCTTCAGCTCTGTGACATCACTGTGCCTTCAGACATGAACCATTCCCTACAGGTTTAACTACAAGATCTCAATGTAATTTAGGTCTGAGCTTTCTAACGCTCTCCATTTAAGTGACATGTATACATTTAAACATGAATTATAATGACACGGATGTCTACATGTTGATGTTGTCTGGGTGTTGATACCCTGCTATAGAGTATGACCCCAGGGAAAGCAGAAGTTGTGTGTTTGCATGTGTGCTATCTCCTAAGGCCAGGACTGCTAAAACCCCTTGTGTAGTATGACTTTGCAGGGAGTGACACTCTTCTGTAACAGTGACACAGTGATTCTGCAGACTGAACTCTTAACAAATAAATTATGTCTTAAAAATAAAGACAAAGTCATTTTTATTATGATTCAGTTAAACAGTGCTGGGGCCCAATGTTTTGTGTAGTCTTTTACTGTTCTGATCATACAATTTAAAAAATAAAAAAACACTAGATCACAAAAATGTTAGCACCTATTAGCATGGGATAACTACTGTAACATAATGTTTTATTATCATGTGGTTATTGGGTATTGCAGAACTGCAGTATGGAGGGGTGAATATGCTAGAATAATCTTAGAGTAGGATCACCTATGCAGAGCAGTCTGTCTTACAATGCAGCCTTTTCACAGCCCACCAAAGTACACAGCATATGGGATTGTATATCCATGTATTAACTTTTGTTTGAATTACTTCTTTGAATTACTTACTCTCTCTCTCTCTCTCTCTCTCTCTCTCTTCTTCTTCCATCTTAATGTCTTTCTTGCTTCTTTTTACTGTTTTTTAATTGTTTTCACTGGGGTGCTATTTAGGGATCATATTTAGGGTTGGGGTGGGATTTTGTGGAGTTTTTCTTTGTGTGACACCGTTATGGTGTTTCAGTCGGGCGGTGAGACGGTGTCTCTCTGTCATGGGGTTGGGTGTGTTACTGGGAGTAGTGTGTCTGTATAGGACATGCTGGTTGGGATTGTGGAGCAGGTAGGAGGTGGAAACATTGATTTAGCTTCACGGATGAATAAAGCGGTGGTAGGTTTTTTTGAAAAAAGTTAGTTTGGTGTCACAGTTAATTGCTAGTGGGCTATGGGTTAAAGATGTTTTCGTACAGGTTACCCTGCCCTGAGGGGGAATCTGTTCTTCACTTGTTTGTGCAATTTAATCGTTTATCAGCCTTTTTTGTTTTGCTGAGAGACCTGTGCGGGAGGCCTGGGGTAGACCTGGACATGGGGGTTTTCATCCTGGGTCCAGGGTACAGTGCTAAACATATGCATAGGCTGTCCTTGGTTAACTTCTTGTTGGGGCAAGCTGAGCTTGCAGTCTGGATCACCAGAAGGAGTAGAATCCAGGGGGGTCAGGCAACAGACTCAGTGCTGGTTTTTAGGGGTATGGTTTTAGAGCGCTTGCACATAGAACGTGTATTTTAGCTTGTCTGGTAATTTACGTCTTTTTAGGAAAATTGTTGTGTTGATGAGGGCATCTGTACTGAAGATGATGTTGGGGGCTACAGAGTTTGTTTCTAGACTAGTCTATGTATGATATGGGTGTATTGGAAGGGTTTTGTTTTTTTAACTCTGTCTGGTTTTATTGTTTTTCTCTTTTTATTTTATCTAATGGTTTTATTTTCTCTTACTGCCGTTTTGGAGGTTGATATTCTGAGGGTGTTATAGCTATTGTTCTTGTTTTTAGGGTGGTTTTATACTGTGTTTATAATTTGATCATTGGTCTTTTGTCCTTCTGTAGTTTCTTTTCTGAGGGTTTTTTTCCGGATTGGTTATTGGTTAATTGGTCTTTGTAAATTACCATTTCTGCAATGCTTAAATAAAGGGGACATAAAAATCAAATCTCTCTCTTTGTCTTTCTCTCTCTCTGTTTCTGCAGAAACACAGACATGGGTCAATGTTATGGTTTGACGGTTCCCCACGTCCATGCAGCCAATGGGTCGGATCACATGCTGCGTCTCTGCTACAGGGACAGAAAGATGAACCTGGAGGACCTAACGGTGAATGCCGGCGCTGAGGTGGGCGCCACGGGCCCAGTGCCTGCTGGGAAGGTGTCCGCTGGCACCGGCCTCAAATTCGTGCGCAAAGAAAACACAGGCTTCTACTTAATCCCTCCCAACGACTACATCGACTGCCATACGTCAAAGGATGTGTACATCACCGTGTACACTGTGGATCCCAACCAGGTGGACATTTGTGACCCAAAGAGACAGCTTCTGGAGAACATCAAGGTGCCCCCCAATACATCCATCATCTTCACTAAAAATGGCGGATACAAGTTTGCCAAGCCTGGACAAATCTGGGAGGATGGGGAAGGAGAAAGTCACAAACCGAAGAACTGGGTGGACGTCTGCATCGGCACCCACGCAGGCAAACCTACTGATAAGGGGGTCCAGAGTACCAAACAACAGAGTACCAGAGGCGTACAGAAGGGTTAAAACAAACACACGCACACACACACACACACACACACACACACACACATGTAAGCACACACACACACACACACACACACACACACACACACACACACACACACACACACACACACACACACACACACACACACACATATATGCAAGCACACACACGTGCAGAAGCATACTCACCTGGTTGCCTTATAACCATATGGCTTTGCTTTTTCAAAGTGCTTCTTAAAGTCAAGAAACAAGCAAGAAGATGGCTGTACTGTGCTGTTACTCAGACTATATGCCAACCTCTGTGAAAGCCAAACATGAGTGATGAGAGACCCACATTCACATCACAGCACTGTTAATCTCTGCTGGGTAAATGATGTCTGATTCTCATCACAGCGCTGTTAATCTCTGCTGGGTAAATGATGTCTGATTCTCATCACAGCGCTGTTAATCTCTGCTGGGTAAATGATGTCTGATTCACATCACAGCGCTGTTAATCTCTGCTGGGTAAATGATGTCAGATGCTCTGTAAACCTCTGCTTGTTCTTCTGCTGCCTAATAAAGCAAAACGATTACAAAAACATCACAGAGTCCAAGTGTTTTTTTGCACATTCTTATAAGAGAAAACAGAACACTTCTGGGATGTAAAAAAACTAAATTCATGTGTAAATTCTGGCTTTATTTAATTTTTAGGGTAATAATTGTAAAATTTAACATGGGCAGCCTGCAGCCTTGAGTCTTGAGGCTGAGGTGCTTGACTGGGACCCAGTAAGATCAGCTGTTGGGCCCTGGATTCAGGCCCTTAATCCATCACTGCTCCTCATGGCCCCTGGTGGGTCTCACCACCTGTAGGTTGGTTTGGATGAAAGCATCAGCTAAATAACACTAAACTGGTGTAAAATGAATGAGAATGATGAATAACACGGAGTGTCTGTATTAGAATAGTTAACTGAAGGCTGGTCAGAAAAGTGCATTGCTTCTGGCGTGCAGGAGCTGTTAAAGGTTCGGCTAGAACAGGTTAAGTACTTGTTTCTTTGTCAGTTGATTAGATTAACCCCTCTGATCCTTCTAGGTGATTTCAACATCCACCTAGGATCATCCCAGTTTGCTGCCGTTCTTCCATTGCTCCGCTCTTTCGACGTCTCCATGCAGCACTCTCCTCCGACTCACAGAGCTGGTAATGTCCTCGA
The DNA here is from genome assembly GCA_022829145.1 of Albula goreensis. Classification (NCBI taxonomy): domain Eukaryota; kingdom Metazoa; phylum Chordata; class Actinopteri; order Albuliformes; family Albulidae; genus Albula; species Albula goreensis. The sequence goes on from CM040743.1 coordinate 1,675,604, forward strand.
CCTGGTCTTCATGAGGAACTGCTCTGAGGTTCTGACTCTGAGCACAGTGGAATTTGGCATAACCAGTCACTGTATCTTTCTGTTTCCATAAGTATTTCTTCACACACATGCAGCAGGGTTGCATTACTTTTATAATCACTTAAATATTCTTCATAAAATGCTCACTCAGGTTCTATGAAGTATCAAGTTTTGGTTGAAGAAAAATTCATAAGGTGAGAAATATTTTTTCAGGACGCTTTACATGACATCATGATGTAGTATCTGATCATACATGTCACATGATATATAAACACAATGCTGACATTAAAGGCAAATACAACAAATAAACAAACAAATACTCATAACCAAAGCAAACAAAAGCCAGTTATGGGCTGTTTCACATCTTTTCAATTGAAGATCTTGATAATGAAAGGCAGTTTACCAGTTCTTCACACGGTGGTGAAAAGTATCCATGTTCAAATATGTAATGCGACATAATTAAAACAAAATCTTCTTATTCATAGTATATGGAATCATGCTGCACATTTTGGCACGTGATTCTTATAAAGCACATGATGGAAGTGATGAACAGACTCATAGAACATTTCCCAACAGTGTGTCAAAATTGCTCAAAAAATGAAGACACACTGTGAATTTGATGGAAGCTGTGATTATCAACAAGAATGTGAAATACTATCCCTTAAATGGAAAAACAACATGTTGGGAAACTCTGTGAGCAGTGAACAAATCAACAGTTCTTCCTCCCATCTTCCTCTCCAAGTTGTATATAAGCGCATGTGCGCAGAGAGACGGACATTCTGAACACCTGCGCACTCCAGCTGTACTCCTGCCTGAGACCTCCACCTTTGACCACAGCCAGGATTCTAGCTGAACAGGTAAGGTGACTGAGCTCTATCTGAGCAGGTGAGGTGACTGAGCTCTATATGAGCAGGTGAGGTGACTGAGCTCTACCTGAACAGGTGAGGTGACTGAGCTCTACCCTAGCAGGTGAGGTGACTGAGCTCTATCTGAGCAGGTGAGGTGACTGAGCTCTATATGAGCAGGTGAGGTGACTGAGCAGGTGAGGTGACTGAGCTCTCTGAACCTGAACAGGTGAGGTGACTGAGCTCTATATGAGCAGGTGAGGTGACTGAGCTCTCTGATGAGGTGACTGAGCAGGTGAGGTGACTGAGCTCTATCTGAGCAGGTGAGGTGACTGAGCTCTACCTGAACAGGTGAGGTGACTGAGCTCTATCTGAACAGGTGAGGTGACTGAGCTCTATATGAGCAGGTGAGGTGACTGAGCTCTACCTGAACAGGTGAGGTGACTGAGCTCTATCTGAACAGGTGAGGTGACTGAGCTCTATCTGAGCAGGTGAGGTGACTGAGCTCTACCTGAACAGGTGAGGTGACTGAGCTCTATCTGAACAGGTGAGGTGACTTAGCTCTATCTGAACAGGTGAGGTGACTGAGCTCTATCTGAGCAGGTGAGGTGACTGAGCTGTACCCTAGCAGGTGAGGTGACTGAGCTCTATCTGAGCAGGTGAGGTGACTGAGCTCTACCTGAACAGGTGAGGTGACTGAGCTCTACCTGAACAGGTGAGGTGACTGAGCTCTACCTGAACAGGTGAGGTGACTGAGCTCTATATGAGCAGGTGAGGTGACTGAGCTCTATATGAGCAGGTGAGGTGACTGAGCTGCCCCAGTGCAGAGCTGTCTGTCTTACAGTGAACCCTTTTCACAGCCCGCCAAAGTACACAGCATGTGGGACTGTGTATCTATGGTATGTGCCTATAAATATTTGTGGTGACACTCTACATGTTCCATGATACAACGGTATATTATTATTAAAACAACATGCTGTGAGGCTACAGTTGTTTTTTTAAGTATTGAAATATCTTGTCCCTTTTCTTTGCTTAATTTATTAAATTACTTATATACCTCAGCAAATTAAAAAAATGTATTTTGGTTTTATACATGTTTTTGGTTTTATACATGATGGCATATTATCAATGCACTTTAAGAAATTTCTGTAAATGTAAAAGTGTCTCTTCAATCACTTTAACATGAGTCTGTCAAAGTTCTCAGTGATATTTTGCTTGTTGTACTTTTATGTCTTGGATGGTTTTGCTCTTTGAAACCCCATCTGGCTATTTAGATGAACTCAAAAATTGCTTTCAAACACAAAAAAGTGTTCACTGTAACTAGACAAATTCACATGACTAAAACATGCATGCATCCCAGCATGCATTATACCGTAGCACAACCGGCCTGTTTTGCATTGCCTTTCTATTGATTTCCCTCTCTGTCTCTGTGTGTCTGTAGAGGAAGAGCAGCAGACATGGGGGTTGTTGGTAATGTTGCGTTCCTTCAGGGTGGACATGGTTTGTTTTGTAACAGAACATAACCTCATATCTCCATTTTAGCTTTTTTTGTGATAAAGCTTTGGTTATTGTTATATACATTTTATAGTCACATATTATACATGAAGTTGCTTTCCATATAGCACATTTTTATTTTACTTATTGCAAAAATACATGTCACATCCAGTTTTTGGTTTGATACCTACTTATATTTGTTTGTATGTACATGTTCAAATATGTATGTCTGTGTTTATACCCATGGATTTTTACCAGTTTATTCAGTACATATCTCTCTCTGTCTCTCTGTCTCTGTCTCTTTGTTTGTATGAGAACAATTACAGGTAGTGGGAATATCATTATTGGTAGGTATTGCAAAACATATCTCATAATTTGTCTATTATGCCCCCATTTATGTGTCATTCTGTTCTTTTCTCACTTAAGACTAAAGAATTTATCCTGTGCTGCAACACTTAGGCTACCCTGAACAGAGAATGAAAGGTCAATTGAAACATGGACACACACAATAATAGTTCCTATTGTCACAATGTAGTTTGATACTTTTTATTTGTTGTGTCAATTTTCATATAATTGTAACAATTACAGATTTGACAGCACAGTATCCTCATAATACCTGTGTATTTCAGAGCTTTTCTTTTATACACGTCTCCCATCTCTTATCTTATCTAAACCTGTCTGCACACCCTCTCTCTCTCTCTCTCTCACTCTCTCTCTCTCTCCCCCTCCCTCTGTCTCTCTCTCTCTCTCCCCTCTCTCTGTCTCTCTCTCTCTCCCTCTCTCTCTCTCTCTCTCTCTCTCCCCCTCCCTCCCTCCCTCTCTTGCTCTTGCTCTCCCTCCCCCTCCCTCACTCTCTCCCCAATCCTCCCTCTCTCCCCCTCCCTCCCTCTCTCTCTCTCTCTCCCCCTCCCTCCCTCTCTTGCTCTTGCTCTCCCCCTCCCCCCTCCCTCACTCTCTCCCCAATCCTCCCTCTCTCCCCCTCCCTCCCTCTGTCTCTGTCTCCCCAATCCTCCCTCTCTCTCCCTCCCTCTGTCTCTCTCTCCCCTCCCTCCCTCCCTCCCTCTCTCCCCTCTCTCTCTCTTTGTACAAACACAGCTAGAAGTGAGGAACTCCCTGTTACTCAACATGCAGGCAACGCTACAGGGAAGGTGATTCGTGTCTTCTACTGCCTGAAGCCCATCCAGCTGGATGACATCACACAGAAAGGGGGCGGGGCCTTCCAGCCATTGAGGAAAGGCACAGACCTTACTCAGGTGGGGTCCTTTGTGATCCCTATAGATGAGTGCATCAGCTGTGAGCTAAATCAGGAGCTGTTTGTCACAGTGTACAGTGTAGATGCTGATGACGTTAACAAACCCGAGAGCAAGCTTCTGGATAATTTCCAGTTTGGCCCTGGAAAGTCTGTCATCTTCACTAAAAGTGGCTACAAGTTTGCCAAACCTGGGGAGATTTGGGTTGATGAGGAAGGCACCAATTACAAGGAGTGATTGGCTGAGTTTCAGCTGCCACCCACCAATCAGAAGCTTGCATTATGTCCTGCAGCTGTGCTTTTTAAAAGTGGAAATGGTGGAAGACAGCTGCTTTATGATAACATATTTCCAAACATGTGTTACTCACAGTATGCAAAAATATCTGTGAAAGACTAATGTTTTTTTTTCTGATGCTGTGTTGCACTCTGTGAAAGCCAACTTATGTTTATTCCTATTTTACTGCAATCTCTGTGAAAGCCAGCCACCAGCCAGTGTGTGAGAGACTCACATTTATATGAAAGAATTTTCTGTGTCTTTTGGTAAAATGATGTTCAATTCTATATAAAGCTTGCCTAATAAACTGAAACAATCACAGAATCTCCTAAGCTTTTTTGTGTGCAAACGGGACCACATGACATGGGAGTCTCAAAATAAAGGTGATCAATCGATTTTTTGCCGCTGTATGTCAATTTTCTGTAAAGCTCAATATTATGTGGATCAGAATCAAGAGCAAATAATGGCAATTGAACATAATATCCAGTTTTTATCACAGCTGTCAACATTCCTTAAGACCATTCATTAAGACCATTTTTTACTCTTATGTCACTCCATGGAGGATTATGGAGTCTTTATGACATCATAAGTGGGGTGCATATATACAATGTTACAAGGGCATTTTCCATGTTGGCCTGCTGCAGAGCACAAAAACTACCACTAGATGTCACCCTTGACTCATCAGCCTCAGCAATGATCTTTTGTCTCCTCTTCATGCTGTTGTTTGAATTGAATTGAATAGAATTGAACTGTTTGAAAATGTTTGTGTTAGACACAATCTTTCTAATTCTGTGGAAACTACCCAGGAGGTTTCAAACACTGTCTATGATTGGCTTCAAAATAACACAGGAAAATCTTCATTTTCATTTCAATTTCATCTTTGAGAGTAGTCTGTTTCCCCACAAATAGCTTTGCCTGTATCCTTTAAAAAAAACCTTTCAGCTCATATCACATAGAAGAATTTCCAAATTACTGCTAAATGGATTGACAGTGCAGTGCTAGAGCTTGTGTGTGAGATTGAACTGATCACTGTGTTTAAAGCCTTAGAAAGACACTCACTGGCTTCACATGTACTCGATTCTGAGTCCACATACATGTGAATGTCAAGGTCTAGTTAGGTTATCATTCCCGGTATGTTAAAATAGCGAACAAAACATCAGGGATATGTATAAACAAAGACAAGTTACGGAGAAGCAGCACCTGAGCACACGTGTAGCCCAGCCCAGAGGATCAGAGCAGCTGCTCAGAAAAATGTTTCAGAACTATTTACAGACATCAGTTATCCAGCCCATTCAGTTATGATACTGCTTACAAAATGGAGGAGTCTCTCTGGTAACAGATGAGTTTGTATTTTATTCAATGGTGAGGACCCATTAAAGGCCTGTGGAGCTGCCCGTTTCCGTGACTACATCCAGTCTATGGAATGCTGTGTGGGAGTCAGAGGACATGTGAGTCAACGTGCCGCAGAAGATCTGCCAGTGAAGGTGACATTTTTCTTGGCAAATATTCATGGAAACTTGTTCACAGGGAAAACACCTGCATCAGTTTAAGATGCCTTGACGTTACAGGGTGCCAACGAAAAATGCTCCCGTGCAACACTCTGTGTTCCTGAAAAGTGTTGCTGAACGTCCTTATTTAGGTCAGACACAAGCATCATGTGCTAACAAGAGGAGGGTTGCTGGTTCAAATCTCATAAAGAGCACTGATGAATGTGTGAGTGTGATAGTAATGAATGTGTGAACGGGATAATGGCAGTTAACTCCTGCCCTGCCATGTTGTGTGACAGCATTATACTAAAACATGGCTAACCCCTGTGCCAGGGTTTGCTAGCAAAAAGCAATAGATAAAATCCATACATAAAATAAAACATTCTCTCAATCTGTAGGCTAACTAAAGAATGTTTGTGTGTGGGTGTATGAAGGACCAGTGCCAGGTGCAGGTACATGCATAAAAACACAGAGGATTCAGTCTCAGCAAGTAGCTTATACATTCTGTGACTGAACCTTCTGTGTGGTGATGTCTGTTTCTCTGGTCCGCTGTGCGTTAAGTCTAAGGGTGCCTACTGATTAATTAACCTAAAAATGTTGATATTCATTATGTTATGCTTCCTTTATGTTCACATAAATATATATTTTGACATTCAGATTATTTTTCGCTTCATTATAATTATAATTTAAAAGTTTTACACACAAAAAAGTGTTCCATTGGTCTGAAATCTGATGACTGTAAAGGCTGTACTATATTATTTACCCATTCTGAACACAGCTGAAATTTTTTTGTGATCATGGCAACCTGCTCCTGCCGACTCAGCGGGAGGAAGCAATGTTGAGTCATTGTTAATGAATGTACCATTCAATTGTTATGAGTATTTATAACTCTTTTCCAACCACGTATAACTAAATGTCTTGAATTATTAAGTTTTTACAACATAGTCATTACATTGTTATAAGCACTGCAGGTTTTTTTCTGCTGCAGGTTACTAAAACGACCACTAGATGTCACCCTTGACAATAATAGTCCTCTGTGATTTGAAACACGTCACATAAATCTCCAGGACTGAGGCTGGACTCCTCTGTGGCAATCTATTGAAGGGCACATTGAAATATGCTCTGCCCTACACTGCTCTGTACCACTGTGTGACATGTACAGGAGGAAGTACGATACAAGAGAATGAGACTGAATTTGATCCTTGTCTTTTTGAATTAGGGTTACATTTAAGAGAAGCATTGTTTATTCTTACAGTTTGTGCTTTTATATCTAATGCATGGCTCTCTGTCTTTGTGTCTGTCTGCTCATTGGCTCTCTGTCTTTGTGTCTGTCTGCTCATTGGCTCTCTGTCTTTGTGTCTGTCTGCTCATTGGCTCTCTGTCTTTGTGTCTGTCTGCTCATTGTCTTTGTGTCTGTCTGCTGGCTCTTGTCTTTGTGTCTGTCTGCTCAGTCTGTCTTTGTGTCTGTCTGCTCATTGGCTCTCTGTGTCTGTCTGCTCATTGACTCTATGTCTTTGTGTCTGTCTGCTCATTGACTCTATGTCTTTGTGTCTCTGTCTTGTGTCTTTGTGTCTGTCTGCTCATTGGCTCTCTGTCTTTGTCTGTCTGTCTGCTCTCTGTCTTTGTGTCTGTCTATTGGCTCTGTCTTTGTCTTTGTGTCTTTGTGTCTGTCTGCTCATTGACTCTGTCTTTGTGTCTGTCTGCTCATTGGCTCTCTGTCTTTGTGTCTGTCTGCTCATTGATCCTGTCTGGTCTTCTGCTCATTGGCCATTGCCTGTCTTTGTGTCTGTCTGCTCAGGCCCTGTCTTTGTGTCTGTCTGCTCATTTTTCTCTGTCTTTGTGTCTGTCTGCTCATTGGCTCTCTGTCTTTGTGTCTGTCTGCTCATTGGCTCAATTTGCTTTGTGTCTGTCCTCCTGGCTCTCTGTCTTTGTGTCTGTCTGCTCATTGACTCTGTATTTGTTAGATCCCTGTCTGGTTTCACCAGCCAGCCCTCATTTTATTAGCTCCTCAATTTGCCTCCTCCTGAAATTGTCACGGAAACCTTCTTCGACCTTCTCCTCTCTCTGCCATCTTATCACAACTTTCAGCTACACCCCCCCCCCCTGGCACAGCCGCTCCAACCTAATCTCAAATCTCCATCACACCAAGACATTCTCTGCCTGGCTACTGAGAGAAGATCGAAGACTAATTAAGATTGTTAATGAAGATTTAATTCCACACTTCAAACAAACCAGGGAGCACACGGCAGCAGCAGAGGAACCGGTCTCTGGAGGGAATGAGAGATAGAGAGGGAGATATGGAGTGAGAGAGAGAGGGAGAGACAGAGAGACTAACTGACTTTTTGGCCTTCTAAAACTTAGAACAACTGCTGTCATGATATATATATATATGTATAGCGTCAACTAAAATCTGTCCTCTGAGTGGCTCACAGGGTAAAGGCAGAGAGTCTTGGGAGTCCTGTGGTTGGGGGTTCAAATCCCAGCTGTGCTGTAACCAGCCAGCCACAGTGGAAAGGCAACAGCTGGCCTCACTGGCGATGCTAGGTGCAGTAATGAGCCAGAGCTAATGCTTGCTTAGGTCTTCATTCCATGGTGCCCCCTGCCGCCCCCCCGGCCCGCGTGAACTGACTGCATAATCCTCTGATGTAGGAGGAGGCAGTGTGTGCTTGGAGAGGAGGAGGTTAGGTTTGAGTTTTGGAATGCACCCTGTGATAGGTGGTGCGGAGAGAAGCAAGGGTCTCTCGTCACATGACAAACACACGGATATCCATGTACGTATCCATGACATCCAAGATGGGATGTGCACACCTTTGTGTTATTGTTGCCTGGGCAACAGCCCATTTGCCCTCTTTTGGCCAAGCTGGGATTTTTATAGTTGGGATTAGCCATTATTAGCACTGATAGAGCACTGGTAGAGTGACTACCCCTCCGAACGTCTGTGCACGTCACTGCATCCAAGCCTGAAATACATCCCAACAAAAAAACGAATGAACTGTACACCAATGAGATGGGTACTAAGCCTGCTTGTTTCAGCAAAGCCTTACAATGTCAGGGTCACCTGGGGTCAGCTCCAGTCATGGATCTGGCTCAACACCTCTTCTATTCCTGTCGTTTGTCTTTCCTGTAGGAAGGAAGCTGTACAATTTTTGCCACAGAACTTGTTGTAAATTCAAAAGCCAACGTTTCACCCATAGATTGTGTAAAATAAGATGGTTCAAATGCCGCCATGTGTATATGAGCTTCCCTGTCACACATTTGAGCGGTGTGTCACCACAGGAGAGGAACTGTTTGAGCTAACTCTTAATGAGTGATAACGGCGACTCTTTACACTGTGACAGGAAGTTCTCTTTGTGTTAAATGGAATGATGACCATAAAATCCATTACAGCTCCCTTAAAAGAAGTGACTTTTCTGGAATAAAAAAAACATGCTATATTAAACATGAAAGGAGTATTGTTCTGTAAAAAAATGCTGTTTTGTCTGAAGTCACCAGTTACTTATAAACACCTCTGGCTTCCCTTGCTGTCTCCCAAGTCAGCCTGATTCTGGTGTGTGATGCACCATGAACCATTGTGATGTTAGCATTAACAGCGTGACAGGCTTCCTAATGCTAATGTTAAGTGAACCATCTTGTTGTGTAGAGGATCTTTGCCTCATCTGAGGATTACTTGCATATATTGTATGTACTCAGAATATAGCTACAGTAGTGCTTTCTGGGCGAGCAGGACTGTACCATTTACCTGGAGTTTAAACATAACGTAACACGGCTGCTCCAATCATGTGACATGTGATGTCGCAGTCATGTGATCGGTCTCCGGGAAAGGCCTCATTCAATGTTTGAAAACAATACAGTCCATTCAAACATTATTTTATTTGTGAGTTTTAAAGCGCATTAGGCTGCTATTGTTGGGTTATCAGGTTATGGGTTACGCTATCTGGTGCGCTATCAGAGACCTGAGTGTGAGAATCTCTGCTCCGTACGATACCAGCACACACACCATGCTTCTCTTATCGTTCCATTTTACAAACTAAATCTGTATTTTGTCATTTATTTTGTACATTTGAGATGTGTACTATTTATTTTTTTAATGTTGTTATAATTGTGAAAACCATGTAGCATGAACTACAAGAGTCAGACAGACAGGAAATGCTTTGAAGAGCCGCCCGGCTGAAACAGGAAGAAGAATGAACAGACGATTGGTGTCCTATGCTGACCTTGCAGGCTGACCCAACCGTTTGTCTGGGAATTCTTACTGTGCCCTAAACCTGTCTGCACGTCCTCCCTCCTTCTCTTTCTCTCTCTCTCTCTTCCCCCTCCTTCTCTTAAGTAGAAGCTTGTGCACTTAATTAAAAAGAGCACTGTGTCTATCTGATGAGATCTTTGTCTGACAGATGAATAATGAATGAGACTCTCTGAAACCATTCCAGGACTGCCCCCTCTCTACACACACACACACACACAACACAAACACACACACACACACACACACACACAAACAAACACACACACATACACACAGTGCTAACCATTAATCCAAATGAGAGCAGACCATGTGTTGCCATGCACTGCACCCCATCCATGTCTTGCTCCCCCTACAGGAGCTGGCCTGTATGACACATGCTCCTGATCTAAGTCTCACTGGCTCCCCCTGCAGGAGCTGGCCTGTATGACACACGGTCCTGATCTAAGTCCCACTGGCTCCCCCTGCAGGAGCTGGCCTGTATGACACATGCTCCTGATCTAAGTCTCACTGGCTCCCCCTGCAGGAGCTGGCCGGTATGACACATGCTCCTGATCTAAGTCCCACTGGCTCCCCCTGCAGGAGCTGGCCTGTATGACACATGCTCCTGATCTAAGTCCCACTGGCTCCCCCTGCAGGAGCTGGCCTGTATGACACATGCTCCTGATCTAAGTCTCACTGGCTCCCCCTGCAGGAGCTGGCCTGTATGACACACGGTCCTGATCTAAGTCCCACTGGCTCCCCCTGCAGGAGCTGGCCTGTATGACACACGGTCCTGATCTAAGTCCCACTGGCTCCCCCTGCAGGAGCTGGCCGGTATGACACACGGTCCTGATCTAAGTCCCACTGGCTCCCCCTGCAGGAGCTGGCCGGTATGACACACGGTCCTGATCTAAGTCCCACTGGCTCCCCCTGCAGGAGCTGGCCTGTATGACACATGCTCCTGATCTAAGTCCCACTGGCTCCCCCTGCAGTGAGTGGGTTGTATAACATGCACACTCCTGGTCCCTCTAAACCTGGCTATTTACACCTGTGCACTTGTGCATGCCCTCCACCTGACTGGGAGTTCTCAGAGGAAATGAAGACACACCTTGGTCTTTCCACCGCCACCTCATTTAAAATGGATCTTTATTCAAATTTACAAAAAGGAAAAAAAAAATTACATCATAATTAACACACGTCGCTGCGGTGACACGGTTTCTTGACTATGAGTGCTGACCTCACAGTAAGGTGGAGTTCACCGGGGGTCAGAGGTCAAAGTTCAGCCACACCCCCTTCCCAACCCTTCCCCCTCTTTGACCCACAGGGCGGAGCCACACACCTGAAACACGGGAGAGCTGGGATCAATGTGAGGTTCTCACTTTAAAGGTGGACTGTGCAGATTTTCCATGGCGATGAGAGGATTCACAATCACAGTTCAGAAAATCTGTCTCCACCTCCCTCCCCTTGCATACATATTTTAGATAAGCCAATCGCTGAAGTCCTTTCCGCAGTGGGGAGGGACAATGGCTTCCTGTCGCTCATTGACTGCCCTCCCTACAGGGCAAAATGGGAGATGCTCAGTTCTGCATTAACAGATAAAAGCAGAGGGGCAGGGTCAAACACACTGACACAGACTGCCGATGCATCATTAGCAAAGAGTGAGCATGGATATTCGCTGACATTTACGTAGGGAGATATTCCCCACCGTCTGCCTTTAATTCTGTTTTAAATTCTGAGACTTTGTGACATGCTGTTTGACTTTCACTGTCAATCTTATGACTCAAAGCTGTTTCAAATGCACAGATTTCGAAATGAGGACTTTTACTTCGGCATTTCATATGTGATATGGATTTCACAGCTTTTTCATTTGAAACCTCATGCCACCTGCAATATGACATTTTACCTGCACTATTATTATTGCAGTTTGTTGATTATTTTTAGGAAATTGTTTTGTAATTTCTAACAAAAAAACATTTTTGTTTTTCCCCCTCTAAGATTGGTGGTGGAGATGTAGGCCAACTTGCAGGTGGCACAGAGATATGAACTGCACACTATAAAAAATGTGACAAACCCATACCCTGCAAAATTGCATTTGAAATACTGCCCTCTAGTGCATGTGAGTATGAATTACAGCACAGTCTGACACAGTAAGTGTGTGGTTTCACAAATCCATAATGAGTGGAGCTACAATCAGCTGTCAATCACTGGCTTGTTTAAACCAATCAAAATACTGTGTCTTCCCACACAATGCCCAGTAATTGGTTAAAAAAAATCAGCTCATTATACCAACAGCCAATGGTAGCTCTGTTCATTTCCTCAATCTGTCAGTCTGTTTGAGGTGTGTGACTCCTCTCTGTGTGCTGGTCCTGTTCGGCCCAGCTTGATCCGATCAGCTTGGTGGGAGGGGTTGGGGGGGACCCAGTGGCAGCATTGCTTTCTCGTGATTTGCACCAGTACAGTGGTCGGGTCTGTTCAGGTCCAGTCGCATTTGACACAGTGACACAATGCGGTGCAGTCCAGTGTCCCGGTACTACCATTCGGGGTGACCTGGGACCCTTGGACATGAACCTCCAGTATGGTCCGGTCCAGTCTAGTCTAGACTAGTCTCGTCCGGTCTGGTCCAGTCCAGTGATGTCTAGTTTTGACCTGGTCAGTCTGGTCCACATTCCTAAAACTCCTGACCAGCCCGGCCAGATCCAGTGAAGAACCATTCCTCAGTGTGATGAACACAGAACAGGGAGAAAACTGCTTTACCTGTGAAAACTGCTGTAATGCCTTTACCTGTGAAAACTGCTGTAATGTCCTTACCTGTGAAAACTGCTTTAATCTCTTTACCTGTGAAAACTGTTGTAATCTCTTTACCTGTGAAAACTGCTGTAATGCCTTTACCTGTGAAAACTGCTGTAATGTCCTTACCTGTGAAAACTGCTTTAATCTCTTTACCTGTGAAAACTGTTGTAATCTCTTTACCTGTGAAAACTGCTGTAATGCGTTAACCTGTGAAAACTGCTTTACCTGTGAAAACTGCTTTAATCTCTTTACCTGTGAAAACTGCTGTAACGCGTTTACCTGTGAAAACTGCTGTAATGTTCTTACCTGTGAAAACTGCTTTAATCTCTTTACCTGTGAAAACTGCTTTACCTGTGAAAATGGCTGTAATGTCTTTACCCATAAATTGATTGTTTTTTGCATATTCTGCTAGTCTTTGTTCTTTTTGTGTGCTTCATGTTGTATTGCCTAAAATCAAATGTTCCGCCCTTTTCTGCCAGGTCTCTTTTGTAAAAGAGATTTTAATTAAAACTAAAATAGATTTTAATCTCTTTTGGGACAAACCTGGTAGAATAAAGGTTTGAAAATCCTTCGGCTGACTAAAATACTCATGTCGATCAACACAGAACAGACAGGGAAGGTGGCCAAACATTATGGACGCGTTCACACATTGCATACATCACAGCTTGCACATTTCACAGCAGCTGAGTGCATGTGATCTTTGAAGGGTTTTAGTGACATCAGTTATATTTCATTATGTGCACTAGATCACTAATCACACAGTTATTTGGTTATGGTGATCACATTTCTTAAAACGTGCACACATTTTTTGGAGATACATTTGGAATATATTCCAAGGAAACCCTGTTTGATTAAACATATTTTGTATGATATTTAAAACCATTTTAAAGTTCTACAATGCCTATTTCGGACCTCTTTTCCTGGTTCTGGAATGGGCCATAGTGAATGATAGGAATGGAAGCCTGGCTCAGTACTATAGTCTCAGATTAGGGATGGGGGAATGGGTGGAGCAACAATCATATGTCACTCACTGGACTTATTCAACCAATCAAAATGTTTTGTTTGTTATAACAAAACATGATGATTGGTTAAAATGAATGAGACACTAGTGATGTATTGTAGCTCCACCCATTCCCCCGCTGCTGTCCCAGACCCCAGCTCCACCTCTGGGGTCTGCAAAAGAGACTTGGTGAGGTCTAGTTACATCCAGTCCGGTCCGATTTTGGTCTTGTCGTAATAGGGTCCGGTCCAAGTAGTGCTATATTTGCAAAATGACAAAAGTTGCATTTGACTTTTTTTTTTAAATCTAAAATCATTACATCCTCAATGGCAATTAGGTGATATTTACAATTCAAATGCATATACATACGTTTCATATCCATCATCATTATCAACATCACCAAAATAATCAGCATCATCATCGTCATCGTCATGATTATCACTGTCTTTTCATTTTTCAGTAAACTGCAGGAACTCCCAACAAATGACGGGGCAGCGGTGAGGTTGCCCCCCCCCTGGGAGGGTGGCTCATGTTACATCACAGGGGAATCACACCGAGCACCGCTGTTCCGTTTTCATAGCGTCAGCGAGAGGAGACATCGGCCACACGTGAGCTCATGCCAAATAGTGTCCTACTATGGCACGGCTTCCCGCTGTGTGCTCATGCCAAATAGTGTCCTACTATGGCACGGCTTTTACACACATTTCCGTGTCATGCTTTTGTAACCGCTGGCAGCAGACACTGCTAGGGTCCCCACCACCCTGGGATCGCACCCTCCATGGTCCATGAAAATATTTACATCTTCCCTTGGATAGATTGTGATGAATTTCAAGCCTGTGCAAAATACAACTCAGCCCCACCCTCAATCAACACGCTCACACCCCGCTGGAGACCCAGATCTTTACACGACCAAAAAGGCAACTGGGGGTACAATGCCACTGACTGGGGGGGCCAACCCCGACTTCCATCTTCAGGGGCGAGGCCAATGGGGTGGCACAGAGTGGTGCTGGTCCATCCTGAAATCTGATTGGCCCCCCTGGGTCCCGCCCCCATGTTTTCATTGGCTCTTATTGATGTCAGTCATAGTACACGGAACACGGTTTCCCCAAGCAAACACATGCAATGCGAGCTTGGTGTAAGAGTACAGAAGAGAACACATTTCTTTCACAGCCTGAAAACAAGAGGCCAGAACATAATAATAATAATAATTATAATAATAATAATCAGAAAACAATAAAACAAAATGAAAAGGTCATAAGAGCTTGATTTGGTTTTGCCACCCCCAACTCTGGAAATGGCACCCCAATTTGGACCGCCCCTGGAAAAAATCCAGGCTCCGCCCAAGCTGACGAGTGGTCTTTCTGACTGACACTCACCCGGTCCCTCCCAGAACGCGGGACAGCATGATCACACCCCACTTCCATTCTCAGCCCTCTGTTTGCACTGAGCCGTCTGAAGCATTGTCACCGCTCAGCATGATCACTTCAGCGCGAGCTCATAGTCCACCCCCTGAAAGGTCACTCATGCGTTTTCTTGCCTGGAGACGTCTTTTTACCTGACACTGACATCTCTCTGCAGCGTTTGGGTTCAAAAGAGACAGTAAGTCATTCGGAGGGTGTGTGCGCAGTCACAGCCACGTCCAGGATGACAGAGCTGCTCAAAGCTCCTCATGACAAACTGGCTGAAGAGCCGGGCTGCTCACCTGTTACAGCACACAGAGCTGCTCAAAGCTCCTCATGACAAACTGGCTGAAGAGCTGGGCTGCTCCCCTGTTACAGCACACAGAGCTGCTCAAAGTGCCTCAAACTGGCCGAAGAGCTGGGCTGTTCCCTGTTACAGCACACAGAGCTGCTCAAAGCTCCTCGTGACAAACTGGCCGAAGAGCTGGGCTGTTCCCCTGTTACAGCACACAGAGCTGTTCAAAGCTCCTCATGACAAACTGGCTGAAGAGCCGGGCTGCTCCCCTGTTACAGCACACAGAGCTGCTCAAAGTGCCTCAAACTGGCCGAAGAGCTGGGCTGTTCCCCTGTTACAGCACACAGAGCTGCTCAAAGCTCCTCGTGACAAACTGGCCGAAGAGCTGGGCTGTTCCCCTGTTACAGCACACAGAGCTGCTCAAAGTGCCTCAAACTGGCCGAAGAGCTGGGCTGTTCCCCTGTTACAGCACACAGAGCTGCTCAAAGCTCCTCGTGACAAACTGGCTGAAGAGCCGGGCTGCTCCCCTGTTACAGCACACAGAGCTGCTCAAAGCGCCTCAAACTGGCCGAAGAGCCGGGCTGCTCCCCTGTTACAGCACACAGAGCTGCTCAAAGTATCTCTTTGTTGCTCTGCACTCCCCAGTCCTCAAGAGAAGTGACAGAGCAGTACCAAAATAAAATCAAGCGTTTAATATAATCTGAGAGTCTGGGATGGCTCAAAGCTCGCATTGGATGGCTTGCGATCGAATCACTGAACACCTCATATTATCAGAGTGTTAGTGAGTGTGTCATACAGGCCAGCTCCTGTAGGGGGAGCCAGTAGTACTTATTCAAAGGTCGCTGCAGCATTAGTGAAGACCCTCACAGCCCATGAGCTGCAGACTTTAAAATGCCACCACACTGTGAGGCCTTAATAGACTGCTGGAGAGAGAGAGGAGATACCCTTGCTGAAGCATTACTTGAGTAAAATTAGAATTGCTCTGCTTACATTTCTAGTTGAGCTAAAGCACAGCAGTACTTGCTTTTAAGTATTAATCACAAATCGCAGTACTTTTGATACTTGAGTGTGTACCCTGCATTAGTGCAGCCCTGTATCCTGTACTCTGGCAGGTGTGCATTGAGTCTGATGCAGGTCTCTGTCGGAGGAACTGCACTGGCCCCAATCTCTCCTAACAGGCTGTGAATGTGTCATACAGGCCAGCTCCTGTAGGGGGAGCCAGTGGGACTTATTGACAGGTGGCTGCAGCTGGGAGGTGGAGGGACAGGAGAGACGTGCGCTCGAGCCGTTGTTTCGTTGACTGAAGAGGGGGCTCGTTGACACGCGGAGGTGGTTGTAGCAAAGGATGGCATTGGCTCTTTATTACCTTTTCATGCTGTGAGCAGGTTTTAATGTAGAGGCTTGCTTTCACTCTGAAAGGGTGCGGTAATCCAGACTGCAGAGGGAAGGCCAGTGTCGGGCCAATAGACTGTTTCTCTCCAGGCAAGAAAATGAATAAATCACATAATGTGTTTGTGTGTGTGTATGCATATGTGCACATGAGTGTGTATGTGTGTGCATGCGTGCGTGCGTGTGTGTGTTTGTGAGTGTATGTGTGTGCATGTGTGCGTGCGTGTGTGTGTGTGAGTGAGTGTGTGTGTATGTGCGTGCATGTGTGTGTGTGTGTATGTGTGAGTGAGTACATGTGTGTGTGTGTGTGTGTGTGTGAGAGAGAGAGAGAGAGTGCATGTGTGTGTGTCTGTGTGAGAGAGAGAGAGTGTATGTGTGTGTGTGTGTGTGTGTGTGTGTGTATGTGTGAGTGAGTCCATGTGTGTGTGTGTGTGTGTGTGTGTGTGTGTGTGTGTGTGTGAGAGAGAGAGAGTGCATGTGTGTGAGTGTGTGTGTATGTGTGAGTGAGTCCATGTGTGTGTGTGTGTGTGTGTGTGTGTGTGTGTGTGTGTGTGAGAGAGAGAGAGAGAGTGCATGTGTGTGTGTGTGTGTGTATGTGTGAGTGAGTCCATGTGTGTGTGTGTGTGTGTGTGTGTGTGAGAGAGAGAGAGTGCATGTGTGTGTGTGTGTGTGTGTGTGTGTGTGTGTGTATGTGTGAGTGAGTCCATGTGTGTGTGTGTGTGTGTGTGTGTGTGTGTGTGTGTGTGTGTGTGTGTGTGTGAGAGAGAGAGAGAGTGCATGTGTGTGTGTCTGTGTGTGAGAGAGAGAGAGTGTGTGTGTGTGTGTGTGTGTGTATGTGTGAGTGAGTCCATGTGTGTGTGTGTGTGTGAGTGTGTGTGTGTGTGTGTGTGTGTGTGTGAGAGAGAGAGAGTGCATGTGTGTGTGTGTGTGTGTGTGTGTATCTGGATATGCTTGTGATTGAGATCTGTCAGGTGGTTTGAATGTTCAGCATTGTGTTTCTGTCTGTGGTCTGTAGGGACAGGATAGCTAACCCTAGGTATGAGGTGGCAAAACAAATCTCTACCTGCTCTGCATCTGAAACACACTTCTTTCATCCCGCTTGTCAGTCCTCTATCCTTCACTATCCTCCACCTCCTTCCTCCCTCAATCCTCCTCTTTTGATCTCTCTCTCCCCCTCTCCACTCGTTTGCCTCTGCTCTGATTTCTGTCTCTCTCGGTGCTGTTGACTTTCATGTTCCTCCCCCCCCTCTCCTTTTCCCTCTATCTCCCTCCCTTACTGTTTTAGTTCCATGAGTGGGTGGCTGTCTGTGTGTGTGTGCGCATGTGTGTGTGCACCAGCCTGGTTCCAGCTCAACAGTGGGAAAGGGGGTATAATGAGCCAGCCTGGTTCCAGCTCTACAGTGGGAAAGGGGGTATAATGAACCAGCCTGGTTCCAGCTCAACAGTGGGAAAGGGGGTATAATGAGCCAGCCTGGTTCCAGCTCTACAATGGGAAAGGGGGTATAATGAGACAGCCTGGTTCCAGCTCTACAGTGGGAAAGGGGGAATAATGAGCCAGCCTGGTTCCAGCTCTACAGTGGGACAGGGGGTATAATGAACCAGCCTGGTTCCAGCTCTACAGTGGGAAAGGGGGTATAATGAGCCAGCCTGGTTCAGCTCTACAGTGGGAAAGGGGGTATAATGAACCAGCCTGGTTCCAGCTCAACAGTGGGAAAGGGGGTATAATGAGCCAGCCTGGTTCCAGCTCTACAGTGGGAAAGGGGGTATAATGAGCCAGCCTGGTTCCAGCTCTACAGTGGGACAGGGGGTATAATGAACCAGCCTGGTTCCAGCTCTACAGTGGGAAAGGGGGTATAATGAGCCAGCCTGGTTCCAGCTCTATAGTTGGAAAGGGGGTATTTAAGTATTTTTATATACTTAAATGGGATCTGTTTTGGGTCAGTCTCTGTGTGTCGGTGCTTGTTGTTTGTTTGCTGTTCAGTACTTATTGCTGTAAGTCCCATCAGCCATTTCATCTGTAGTTCCCTCCCACCATCTCTCCTGCTCTCAGTCTGCCTCTGTTGTTCTCCATTTCTCAGTTACTGTCTCACTCACTTGTCTTTCCATTCGCCCCTCCTCTCCTCTCTCTGTTTTTCTCTCACTCTTTCTCTCTCTCTCTGTCCCTGCCTTTCTCTCTTTTTATCTCCCCCTCTCTCTTTCATTTTTCCTCTGAATCCCTCTCTTTCCCAGACTCCCCGGGCTTCTCCTCCTCCTCCACCTCCTCCTTCTCTCCTTCTTTCTTTTTCTCCTCCTCCTCTCTCTCCTCCCCCACCTTCTCTCGCTCCCTCTCCCTAAAGAGCTCCGCCAGCTTTTGGAACTGGGGCCCCCAGTCCTCCACCACGCCCCCCCACTCCTTCTCCACCTCCTTCTCTCCCTCGCTCTCCAGCGAGCTAAGTGACCCCGCCCTCGACCCCTCCCCCTCCAGCCCGTAGATCTGAACGGAGTCGTAAGGCGGCTGCGTGGGGTCAAAGGTCACCTGGGCCAGGCGCAGGCGCAGGAACTCGCCCACCCTCAGGGCCAGGGAGTTAGCCCCGCCTCTTCCCGCCTCCAGCCCCGCCCCCGGCCCAGGGCCCCACCCACCCCTGTAGCCCAGCTGCCCCAGAATGCCCCTGTTCTGCCCCGGGAAGGGCAGGAGCTGGGGAGACATATCCCTCCGCCCAAGTGGGTACCGCCCCAGCCCGGCCCTGTCCCGCCAGTCTGTCATTAGCCCCGCCCCCTCTGGGTACAGCATGCCTCCCTCTGGCCCCACCCCAAGCCCCGCCCTGCCTAAGGTTCCGGGGTAGTCCCTCTGTGGATCCCCCTGCTGGCTGGAGTCAGCAGAGGCCACGCCCTGCTTCGGGGAGGGGCCGGCCCGTGAGGCCTGTCGCCCGGATGATGGGAGTGTAGAGGAGGAGC
>CM040743.1:1700000-1782500 GCA_022829145.1 Albula goreensis
TGTGCTACACAGGAGTGAAATATGGGGTGTGCTCAGTCAGAGAGATGGAGGAAACATCCAGCCACTTAAGAACTAGAATGGGCAGCCCTGAGAGAGAGTATCGAAAGAGCACGGGAATCGCCTAACTACGCATACAAGGCTGAATTAGGCGGATATCCAGCTCTCAGCAGAATACAGAGAAGGGAATTCTGTTTTACAGAGTGCGTAAAAATCTAAACGACTCTTTACAGCACAAGACACTCCAGACTCAATCGCTTGGATAATTGGTTACTAAATCTGTCTATCACTTTAAAGTACGATTGCAATAATCTTTGTAATTACACTGTTTAGCTTATGTACAGTATGTGTTCACTGGTTTCGATGCAAATTATTTTCATTGTACTGTACACAATATTATCTCGATTTGAGGCAGGCAGGGTGGAGGGAGGGGAAAGGGAGGTTGAGAAAGATTGATTTCTTTTTATTTTCCCTTTATTTATTTTTATAACTGCTGCCGTAATTCTGTTTGAATTATGTGTCGTTCCATTGTTGTTTTGGCAATAGTTTTTGCTGTCGTCATCCCAGTAATGCATTAGTGAATTGAAAATGAGAGACAAAAAGAGAGGGAGCGAGAGAGAGAGGGAGAATGGCATAGAGAGAGAGACAGATGGACTGACAGACAGAGTCAGGAGGTCAGTCTGGTTGGTAGAGACCGTAAGCGGTCAGTCTGAGAGACCGTAAGCGGTCAGTCTGATTGGTTGGTAGAGACTGTAAGCGGTCAGTCTGATTGGTTAGTAGAGACTGTAAGCGGTCAGTCTGACTGGTTGATAGAGACCGTGTGACTGGTTGGTAGAGACTGGTCAGTCTGATTGGTCTGACTGGTAGAGACTGTAAGCGGTCAGTCTGATTGGTAGAGACTGTAAGCGGTCAGTCTGATTGGTAGAGACCGGTCAGTCTGATTGGTAGAGACGGTCAGTCTGATTGGTTGGTAGAGACTGTAAGCGGTCAGTCTGATTGGTTAGTAGAGACTGTAAGCGGTCAGTCTGATTGATAGAGACCGTAAGCGGTCAGTCTGATTGGTTGGTAGAGACCGTAAGCGGTCAGTCTGACTGTTGATAGTCAGTCTGATTGGTTGGTAGAGACCGGTTGGTAGAGACTGTAAGTCAGTCTGATTGGACCGTAAGCGGTCAGTCTGATTGTTGGTAGAGACTGTAAGCGGTCAGTCTGATTGGTTAGTAGAGACCGTAAGCGGTCAGTCTGACTGGTTGATAGAGACCGTAAGCGGTCAGTCTGATTGGTTGGTAGAGACTGTAAGCGGTCAGTCTGGTTGGTAGAGACTGTAAGCGGTCAGTCTGATTGGTAGAGACCGTAAGCGGTCAGTCTGATTGGTTGGTAGAGACTGTAAGCGGTCAGTCTGATTGGTTAGTAGAGACTGGGGTCAGTCTGATTGGTTGATAGAGACCGTAAGCGGTCAGTCTGATTGGTTGGTAGAGACCGTAAGCGGTCAGTCTGATTGGCGCTCTTACCCATCAGGGTGGCGACACAGGCTAGGATGGCCAGCAGGGCGGCGGTGCTGAGTCCGGGGGAGGGGGAGGAGGAGGGCATGGGCAGACACACAGCCTCCCTCTCCCACTCCGCCTCCGTCTGTCTGTCCTTCTCCCCGGCACGAGCCCCGCCCCGCAGGCAGGGACACACGGACACAGTGACCGTTCCTGTGCTGGTCAGTCCTGACAGACTGTCCTTCAAAACCAACGGTACCTGCAGGGTCAGGGAGGAGGAGGGCGAGCGGGAGAGGGGGGGCAGCGGAGAGAGCAGCACCAGGCTGGCAGTGGGGCCTGGGGGGGGGGGGAAGAGGGAGAAAGAGAGGGAGGGAAGAGGGGGAGGGAAAGGCAGAGAGAGAGAGAGGGGAGAAAGAACAAGGGAAAGAAAGAGAGAGGGAGGGAGGGAGAGAGGGAAAGAAGGACAGAAAAAGAAAAAGAGGGAAAATAGTAAAGGACAGTAACAGATTTTTGATAATTAATATTATCAATCTGTCTCATTTAGCATTATTTAGGATTCTTCAAGTGTTATATTGTTGTATCATAAGGGAGGGAGGAGAAGAGTGTAGAATAGAGGAGAGGAGAACAGTTAATAATAACTATATCAATCACAAACAATGCTGTTTTCAATCTTTATCATTTATCATTATCTATCATTCTTCAAATGTCCTTTTGCTGTAGAATCAGACATGTAGGCAAGGAATGTATATGCAGAAATATTTCATGACAATAAAGCATTGAAATGGAAACATTTTCCTGTTCTGCACTATTCAGAGGTCGAGTTTTAATGTTTTAATTTTGAAAGCACGCATTTCCTCTATAGGTAAGTTGGCGGGGGAGAAATTTTGCACATAAAGCAGTAAGAGTTGAAATGGCATACCCCCGCTTTCTCTGATGCTGAAGTTCTGAGCGATTCTTGACTCCGGCGGAATACTGAACAGAACGGATGTGTCATTCCCTCCTTTGTCTTTATCGATCGCCCGCACCACCTGCACCACCTGCGAGAGGGAGAGAGAGAGAGAGATACGATCCAATATGAGTCTTATTTTTGCTGCAATCATCATTGGTGTTGCGATGAGGATAATAACAGCTGTTATTGCTGGTTATAATTTGCTCTGAGCAGCGTGTGCGATGTGTGTGCTTCAATGCAGTTAAACATTCCCTACTAAACTGTGTAAAAACAGCGGAGGATTAGGCGGAAGGAAAGACTGAAATGTGAGAAAGAGAGGTACTCACTGTACTTACTCTTTTCTGTGTATTATTTTTCATATGGTTTGGAAACACAAATGTGTCTGTCATTGGGCTACAGCAAGCTGAATCTGAATTTTACATGATAAAATGTAAAATTTTAAGGTGGCAGAAAATAAAAAAAATTGAAAAAATGTACTACAGTACATCCGTGTCCCACACTTCATTTTGAACGCAGATAGCAGCTAAAGAGCTAAATGAGACAGACCCCATGAGCGCCAGTGAGGGGTGAACAGCTTGGAGAAATGAACAGCGGGCCTAGAATGACGCCCTGAGGAACTCAACATTCCTGCAGTTATATAATAGGGTGACTCATTTCTTACTGGAAATAATCAAACTCTTTCAATGCCAGCAACGTTGGAAAACACTCTCATAGATCCTTCAGAATTCTCTTGATGAAACACACTAACCAAAAATGTCAAATTGTATGAAGGAAGAATTCAGGTCTGGATATGTGTTGAACACACTTGCTCCCAATTTAATGGTCAGCAAGCAGCTGGAGTTTTGCAGCGTAGAAATGATTTATTTCTGTGGATAGATGTGTCTGTCAGTCCCCTGTCTCAGTTTAGAGTTTTTTCTAACTGAATGAAATGTAGTGATGGTTTGTTCATGGAAGAAAGATGTACTGCCATACAGAGCAGTACAATTTAAATATACTTTCGACAAGACTGTGGGTGTGAGAGTGTGTTATAGTAGATTACGCGCGAATATATGTAAATGTATGTAAATGTGCATGTGTTCTTGGCAATACAAGGTTCATCTTGTCTGCCAATAGGTATCGCTCCTTGTCATGCCAGTATGGACACCACAGTCCTGAGACTGAGTTACCGTGGCGACAATATGAAGCCTGTTTATGATTGCGTGGGGAGGAAGTATAGCCTCGCCAAATGATGTACCAAAGCATTTGTCTGTTTATTCCTCAGCCCGCATGGTACTACATTACCCATCAGGCTCTGTGCCAGATGTAACATTGTTGCTTAGCAATGCAAGAATGATACATCTGTGGTGAGAAGTGTTTTTTTTTTTCACAGGTTCTTTCAAGTGTTTACTAAAGTAAGTATGGCTTTAAGTGAGATAAGAAAATTACAGACAATTTTTGAAAGATAAATGTTTTTTTATGTGTGGAACAACCTGGTAAATTTTAAAATGTAGGTCTAATTTAAGATATGTTTTCCTTTTGGTTATTCTGGGTGTCATCCTTTGTCATCTCTTGAATTCGCATAGCTCTGTGACAGACAAGGTAGTGGAATGACCAATCAGAACAATGACTGCAGGGACAAATGCCACAAATCCAGGCTCCAGTCAGCTCTATATGTCATAATAATGGCACCTCTGTCTGGAGCGCGCACACCTGAACCAGCCTTCCAGCCAGCCAAGGCTGCTCATAGCTATAGTCGAGAGCTGGAGTGGCCAACTTTGGTGCTGCCTTGATTGCCTTTCAGCATAATAATTGATGGATTGGCACTGGGATCACACACAGATAGCTCACCTCACCCGGTTTCTTGGGTCTGATTTAGTTGTTGATTTCAAGGGTAAAAACGGTAACCAGCTTCACCCCGCAGCTCTGCAGAACCAGGGTTGGCCACCCCAGGCCTAGAGAGCTCGCACACTGTAACACTCCAAGGGCGTCTGCCTCCACCACATAACCTGGCAGGCCGCTCGAGACGTTGACGGCAGTTTGCCAGGTCACGTTACACTGCGCAGGTGCATGCTCAACCTCCTTCCCACAGTGGTGACACCTGTCAGCACAATATAAACCAACATACTCCCAGAGTTCAGAGGAGTGATTATGCGTGTTGAGTTGGCGGTACAGGGCGCTTGGCATGCGGTTTGCAGTTTTATGTAACAGGAAAGAGGTGGAATTCAGACTGCGTATGTCCTGGGTGTTATCTCCGGTGAACGGCAAGATTTGCTGAACATCAGTGGAAATGTCCGCTGGGTTTGTGCCAGTGTGGGTACACGACTGGCTGCAGGAGAAACTTTGGCCAAAAGCATGCTCGAAGCGTTTCTCTTTCCTGCATTTCAGTATTTTCAGTCTGTGGTTTTTATTTGTGTTTTTTCCCTGTCAGTTTGTCTTTGGAGTATTTTTGGGCTTTTGGTTGGGATGGATTCTGTTGATGCTGTGTTTTGATGTTCTGCACTAAGTTGCTAACGCAGCATCCTCACATACAAATGAATACCAATGAATCCTCAATAAACCTTTTTAAGATCCTCACTGAGTACTCGGGTTGGGCCTGTGACCGGCATCATGACTCTACTCACATGCATACACACACACACACACACACACACACACACAACACACACACACACACACACACACACACACACACACACACACACACACACACACACACACACACACACAAAGAGAGGGGTTTATACTGTATAATGCATTTGACTGCAATGAATCAGCCCTTATTTCTGCCAGTAAAACATCACATTCATTTTAATAATTAACAAACAACAAATAAAGTCTCAGAGACAGTGGGCTCTGTTTTGCATAATGGTAAAAAGACTGTAGTATATTGAATTATTGGTACATGGGGTGTTTGTAAACCCAGATTTGTGTGTCAGAGCAAAGTCCATTTCACAGCAGTTTGTGAGTGTAAATGCTGCGGTCTGTTGGGCTTGTTGGGGCAAAAGATGAGTGATGACAGAGTACAGCTGAGATTACTCAAAGCAATGAGCTCTGTGTGGAGCGTTAAAACAGAGCCCAGAGAGACAAACACACAGATATAGACACACATGGAGAAACATACATATACACACAGACACAGACACACACACACACACACACACACACACACACACACACACACACACACACACACACACACACACACACACACACACACACACAGAAACACAGACGCACACAGACACACACAGAGAAACACACAGATACACACAGACATACACAGACACACACAGACACGACACACACACATGCACACAGATACACTCTGACACACACACAGATACACACATAGAGAAACACAGACCCGTTAGATTGCTCTGGTTAGTGACATGGATCTGTTGGAGTCATTTGCAGATGTTATTAGTATCTAAAGGATAAGTATCAAGTATTTCAGATATGTCTCAGACCCAGGTTTGACAGAGACACAGATATAAAAATATAGACAGACAGACAGACAGACAGACAAACAGACATCAGGACAGATACAAACAGACAGACACAGGTATTCAGACACAGAGCCACACAGAAAGGTATAGAAGCACAGATACAGACACACACACACACACACACACACACACACACACACACACAGAACAAACAGAGACATACAGAGAGATGGACAGAGAGACATACAGAGCCACACAGATGGACTGATGGACGCTGACCTGTCCAGCAGCAGCAGAGTCACATAGCGCTGTGGTGTACTGTCTGTCCAGCTCCGGTGCGTTGTCGTTCACATCCAGGGTTTCTATGGCAACCTCCACACGGGACACCTGACTAGGGCTGTCTGAGGCAGGCAGGGAACAAACATTGTGTAACACACTTATTTACACACACTAGCAGTGAATAACACACTTATTACTCACACTAACAGTGAATACCACACTTATTACTCACACTAACAGTGAATAACACACTTATTACACACACTAACAGTGAATAACACATTTATTACTCATACTAACAGTGAATAACACACCTATTACACACAGTAACAGTGAATAAAACACTTATTATGCACACTAACAGTGAATAACACACCTATTACACACACTAACAGTGAATAACACACATTTAACAGTTAACACACACACACACTAACAGTGAATAACACACTTATTACTCACACTAACAGTGAATACCACATTTATTACACACACTAACAGCGAATAACACACTTATTACACACACTAACAGCGAATAACACACTTATTACGCACACTAACAGTGAATAACACACTTATTTGCACATTTATAACATTCTACATGTACATGGATGTACACGTGTGTATACACTCATTAAACTCATGACACAAACAACTGTAACAAACATTACACCAACAAGGCTCCCAGTCCAGTGAATGTGGAAGAAGGCTTACCCGTATATACGCACACATTCAGTGTTTAGCTCACTCATTTACACACACGACTCTGTGCGACTGTTACTAAATTAGCTTGCATTGCACTGCCACTAAATCTACCTCTAATCCCTACAAATTCTGTAGCTCGCTCACAAAGCTCCGCCTGCATAATGATTACAGCGCTGTAACTGTTACGGCCAGCGCAGTTCCACCCTATCCCCTGGGCCTGCTGAGAGGTGTGGGGCTGCCGTGACATCACCGTGACCTCTGACCTCTCTGCGTGGCGATGACGGTCAGGTTGTGCCACTGGTCCCGCTCGCGGTCCAGCTCTGTTGCCGTGGTGATAAGCCCGCTGTCAGCGGCGATGCGGAACAGGGCTTCTGGGTCTGACTGGGGGTCAATGGAATACCTGAGAAGGGAGAGAGAGACATAGAGATTAACTCTGCACTGAGAGTGACAGGGAGAGAGAGACATTTACACTGAAGGAGAGAGAGACATAGAGATTAACTCTGCACTGAGAGTGACAGGGAGAGAGAGACATTTACACTGAAGGAGAGAGAGACATTTAACTCTGCACTGAAGGGAGAAAGATTTACACTGAAGTAGAGAGAGAGACATAGAGATTAACTCTGCACTGAGAGTGACAGGGAGAGAGAGACATTTACACTGAAGGAGAGAGAGACATAGAGATTAACTCTGCACTGAGAGTGACAGGGAGAGAGAGACATTTACACTGAAGGAGAGAGAGACATAGAGATTAACTCTGCACTGAGAGTGACAGGGAGAGAGAGACATTAACTCTACACTGGGAGTGAAGGGAGAGAAACATTAGCACATACACTGTAAGACACTGAGGCAGTGTAATATGTACATTGTCAATGAAGCATTTTGAGGGGAACTGAACAGATTTAACCTGTTCAGAATCTGACACTCGCTGTAAAGCACCCATGAACTTCCCACTGTGATGAACTGTTGCCGTCTCTCTCACAGTGTATTTGATACTTATGTTGAGCAAAGGCTCTTACCTAGAATGACTGTTATTTACGTTCTAAACATCAAAGCCTGCAACCTTGGGCTGACAGCCTCAGCTTCCCATAACTGTCACGTGCTATACTGCACCTCTTTGCCACTGCATAGACTTACGCGCTTACAGCAGACAGAATACACACCGACTGCAAGCCAACGTCCTAACCACACCCTGACTGTTTCCTAACCAAATACTGTCTACATGCTGACCACAGCCTGACCATACTGAATACTGACTCTATCCTAACAAAGAAAACTGTCAACCCACTGTTACAGACTGACCACATGCTGACAAAACAGTGACCACACGCTAAGAGCATGCTAACCAAAAACTGACTAAGCAAAGACTGACCACACGCACACTGGCCACATTCTAACCAAAGACTGATTGCATCTGACCACACAGTGACCACAGAGTGACCATATATGGACAAATCCGTATGCAGACAGTACCCTGACCGTATGCAGACTGTACCCTGACCGTATGCAGACAGTACCCTGACCGTATGCAGACAGTACCCTGACCGTATGCAGACTGTACCCTGACCATATGCAGACTGTACCCTGACCGTATGCAGACAGTACCCTGACCGTACGCAGACTGTACCCTGACCGTATGCAGACAGTACCCTGACCGTATGCAGACAGTACCCTGACCGTATGCAGACAGTACCCTGACCGTATGCAGACTGTACCCTGACCGCCAGACCGCATGCAGACAGTCTGACCGTATGCAGACAGTACCCTGACCGTGCAGACTGCCCTGACCGTATGCAGACCCACCGTGCAGACAGTACCCTGGGACTGGGCAGTTCAGACTGTACCCTGACCGTCAGACAGTACCCTGACCGTATGCAGACTGTACCCTGACCGTATGCAGACTGTACCCTGGGCAGACAGTACCCTGACCGGCAGACTGTACCCTGACCGTATGCAGACAGTACCCTGACCGTATGCAGACTGTACCCTAAACAGTAGCTTAGGCCGTACCTGACATTGCTGCTGAGGCCAGTGTCTGGGTCGATGGCGCTGACCCGGCCCACCGTGCAGGAGGGGGGGCAGTTCTCCGTCACGTCCAGCCGATACCGGGCCCGGGAGAACCGGGGGGGCTCGTCAGCGTCCAGAACCGCCACCCTCACTGAGGCCCGGTCCACTGTCCACTGTGGGGTTCAGCACCTCCACTGAGAATGAATACGAGCTGCGGCTCTCATAGTCCACAGGCTGCGGGGAGAAAGGAGGCGGCACAACTGTTATACATATTATGCACACCACATAAAACACAGGGCAGAACTAACGCCAATCATTTACCCACAATGCTCTGCTTCCCATGACTCTCACACTCACACCATCCTCACTGTGGCCTCTCCTGCTGAGGCTCCTCTTTATGACATCACAATCAGGAGCCTAACAGTCTACTGTCTCCAGAGTGGGATGGAGGCCGCTGACTTTGGGGACTTTGCTCGTAAATCAAATGGCCTGACAGTGCTTCTAGCTAATTACAAGCTTGTGCAGGTGGATCTCCAATTCCAAGAGACTGTTGAGAGCCGGAAAACTCTCTGATGGCTCTTCTGAAATAAATGTAGATGTAGTCAAAAGTTGTGGGGGTTGAGCCAAATGCACTCTTGGAAATCTCAGCTCACCAATAAGCTTGCAGACAGCCAGTGCCAAAAAACAAAAATCTATTCATTTCTTCAAGAGGCTCTATTGGAGAAGGAGAATCTGGAGAGCAGCATTTAGCAGGAAGTACCTCAGTCAAAAGCTGATTGGCTGATATCTCTAACCATACAGGATATGGAAAATCTTCAATCAAAACAAACCCTATACCACAACATCAGTTTCTTTGAGCGTGCTATATTTCATTTGGAACCAAGCCAGCATATTCCTGAACAGAGTATGTTCTTTTCATTTTAAAATAGCAGAAAACCTTAAAGAGAATAAACACGTGTGATTGAATCCGATCTCAGTCTGTGGACAAATGTACTGTGCAAAAACCAGCACAGTTTCACAGCACAGGTAAAAATAGAGTACAATGCTACACTGCTAAAAAAAACACACTGCTCCAGCACTCTGAGAGTGTGAGGGATGCAGAGGTCTTTCACATCATCCCACGGAAACATAACACAAACAAACTTCTATAATCAGGGAACTGCCAACAGAGGACAGATATTATTCTGTACTTGTTAAATTTCTCCAGATTACGTCATCATTGAATCCTGTTCCTCATTGTGTGTGAATACCATGAGTGATCCAACACAGCCATCTGCTATATTGTGCTGACAATGTTGGCCATTCACAATATAGCTTATTTAAATCAATCATTTATATTTTAATCCATGTTTCATGTCAAGTTTATACATTATTTGACTTAGTTGATCACCATCAGTTTTGTTTTATTTTGGGCAATGTTTAGTTTATTTCTTATCAAGGTAAATTAATTGTTTTTTGTTTTCCTTTGTATTGCATCATTATTTCTCTCTCAGTTTGATGTGTAAATTGTTTGGCAACACAAGTGTGATTGTACCAAAAAAAAAAACAATAAAAAAAACAAAGAAAAACAAGCCAACAAAGTGAAATGAATTTACATTGCATTGAGAGTGAGATAAAGAGAGAGAAAAAAAGAGAGGGGGAAAGAGAAAGAGTGGGGGTGGAGGGGGTGAGGAAGAGAGGGAGGGGATGAGAAAGAAAGACAGAGAGAGAGAAAGAAAGAACCGCACTGAGCTGCCAGTCCTCTCTGGACCCTCCCTGGGCCAGCAGAACAGAACCACACCCAACACGGCAAGCCTCAGAGACAAAAACCCCAAAACGTTCATTACAAGAATAAAAATTAATTAGAAAAACAAATACACTGAACATGGGGAAATGAACTGAAATCACAAACTCTTTGATCAGATTTGGGGAAAAAAAGCAGACACACAAAAAAAGAATTTGGCTGCTAGAGAACAGAGAGCTTTGCAGTTACTGTGAGCTTCCAGAGATGGAGACTGTGCTGCGCCGCTCAAAATATCCACTTCTGTTTCTTACAATTAATATCTTCCCATGTGTTCTGAGCTTTGCTTCAGCAACGCTACTGCGTTTGCCAGTAACGCTCTGCTCTAATTCAGCTGTGAAAGAGAGGAGACTGGCAAACGCAGAGAGAGGAAAAGAGAGAGAAAACAGTGAGAGAGAGATGGAGGGAAATGAGAAAGGAAAAAGAGAGGTGAGGAGACAGAGAGGGGAATGGAAAGCGGTACAGAAAATGTAAGATACAGAGGGGCCTTTTCCCCAGAGCCATTAGCGGCAGAGAGAGACAATCTGTCTGAGGAGGAGAGATGTCACTTACACTCGCATGGCGCACTTATCACCCTTCCTCTCTCCCTCTTCCATGCTCTACCTCTCTCTCTCTCTCTCTCTCTCTCTCTCTCTCTCCTCTCTCTCTCTCTCTCTCTCTCTCTCTCTCTCCTCTCTCTCTCTCTCTCTCTCTCTCTCTCTCTCTCTCTCTCTCTCTCTCTCTGCAGTCCATCATTGGCACTACTCCCTTCCCGAGCTCATGTCCATTCCTGACACCCAAAACAACCACTCATCCATCTCCTTCACTCGTGCTTGCAACAAACACTCATCGCCTCTTGCCCTCTTTCTCCCTCTCCTCTCCCTCTCTCTCCCTCTCTCCTCTCCTCCCTCTCTCTCCCTCTCCTCTCACTCTCTCTCCCTCTCCTCTCCCTCTCTCTCCCTCTCCTCTCCCCTTTGCTTCCCTCACTGCTCATTCTACATTAAGCTTCTGGTTCTGGTTCAATTTCTGATTCCAGCTCTTGTATGCCAGCTCTGTTTCAGACTCAGGGAAGGTGACCTGATGTCTCATTTTATCTGGGAAAGCTTCTAATTTCAGTACCTTTTCAAGGAAAAAGGTGTTAAATGTCCCACATTTTCTGCAGTGTGTACAATTGTTTTTTTACTTTCTGACTTTTTCCTATCTGACTATGGATAATACATCTGAAAGGTAAAATATAAAACTTTATTGCTCTTATGACAGATTTATAAGGTAATTTGTTTTATAGGAACATCCCACCAAAAAAAAAAAAAATAGTGTATGTGTGTGTGCATGTGTGTGTGTGCGATTGCATGTGGAAGCATGTCTACAAACATTCATGTGTGTTTGTTTGACAAAGATACACATTTGCCAGTAGATGGCAGTATTGCAGAATGATGAGGAGTAACAGTAGAGCTAGCACGAGTGCTACCAGTAGCAACAGGGGTAGACATATCAGAAGTAACGGTGGTAGCAATAACAGTGTTGGTAGCAGTAGCAGTTACAGTGGCAGTAGCGTTAGCAGCAGTAGCAATTGCAGTAGCGCAAGTAGCAGCAGTTGCAGTAGTGATAGCAGGAACAGAAGTAGCATTTCCAGAGCAGCAGTAGCAGTAGCTGCAGTGGTCGTGGTAGTAGGAGCAGCTGCAGTAGCAATAGCGGTAGCAGGAGCAGTAGTGGCAGTAGCATTAGCAATAGCAGCAGTAGCAGTAGTGGCAGTAGTTGTAGTAGCAGTGACAGTAGTATTAGCTGTAGCATTAGCAGTAGTGGCAGTAGCATTAGCAATGGCAGCAGTAGCAGCAGTGGCAGTAGTTGTAGTCGCAGTGACAGTAGTTTAAGCGGTAGCATTAGCAGTAGTGGCTGTAGCATTTGCAATAGCATTAGCAGCAGTAGCAGTGGTTGCAGAAGTTGTAGTTGCAGCAGCAGTAGCAGTGGCATTAGCGGTAGCGGCAGTAGTGCAGGGCTGATTTAGAGGCGACTAATTTGAGGAGGCTTGTGCTGCAGTCCCTCAGTTAAAGCAGTTACAGGGCTGGGAGTGTGACAGCGCAGGGCTCACACACCAACCAAACACATAAACAACAGTCACAATCCATCACAGTCAACCCTGTGTGCTCCTGCTGTCGCCATGCAACCGGTCTCCTGGCTACCGCTCCTGGCGCACACTCCATCTGCGCGGTTCCCAGGGTGCTTGGCATGCCGCGGAAAACCACGTGTAATGCGCCTCTGGTTCAGGCCACACGTGCTCACACAGGGCCAGCCTCCATAAACAAGCCCATCACCAAGGGAGTTGTCACTTAAGGGCCCCGTTACTGTGGCGATGCCCCAGCGCTGCAGCGGCTGGATAGAGAGAGGGAGAGAGAGAGGGGGGCGCAGGAGGGCTGTACAGGTTGAGAGTCCCTCAGTCCATGAGTCCAAAAACCCTGCTGCTATAGGCCTGGACACTGGAGACTGCGTCAAGCTTAGCATGCTAACTAGCATCCAGGTATGTGAAGACTCCAACCAGGTGCAAAGTTGGGATAAGCAAACCCCCTCCAGGTAGCCCACAGTGTTCCCTAACCCCATCTCCGACATCCCGCTGCTGGAGGCACAGATCAACGGTAGCAAAACAGCCCCTGAAATACGAACTCCATCACCTGCCTTTCATCGTGGAGCACAGCCTGCTCTGGGTTCTCAACGTCACGTCCATCCTTCCCACCTTCATTCACCTGGTCTGTGGAGCGCGGACAGGTGACAGGAATATGGCACAAACCTCACCTTGCCATTTCAGATTAATGAAAGGAAGTACGGGAGGGAGGGAGGGAGGGAGGGAGGGAGGGAGACTGCTACCACAGCACTCATTCCATTTATCATGATGCTCTTATTTACTGAGCTGATTATTCGCATCCGGTAACTTGGAAATAAAACTTGCACAATTTTCCAAGTCTGAAAATCGACACATCAACTTAAAGTGTGAGGAAGTCAGAAAATTGACTTTCATGGCCAAAATACTCACACTTCCAAAATCATTTACAGCATGCTGCGACACATATCCCTGAATTATGTTTCAGATGTGACAGAACTGTCCTGTGCGTAAAGTTACTGTGAAAAGAAAAACTTTTCCAGCTAGCTCCACCAACTCTTCCACCACTCTTCAGTTTTGTGAGGGTACGTTCCAATACCCAAAAAAATGTGTCATCACATCCTCCACTACTACTCCAGTACTGGAGAGAGGGAGGAGACGAGGCGACAGTGGAGGAAAGGAGGATACAGTTTTTTGGGTATTGGAACGCAGCCTGTTTGTGTTTCTCTGAGTTAAATCAGGAAGTGCGGCTGAAGTGGCCTTTGGCAGTAGTCAGACAGAGGCCGTCTATGGTCAGCCACCATTTTACTCTGCCACTGTGTGTCATTGGAGGTGCTGCCATCTCCTGGCCGGCAGCGTGACCTGCGCTTTCTCTGAAGCTCCCGGCATAGCCTTCAGTGGGCGTCTGCGATGACTAAGACTGCCATAGCTGCAAATGCTCTCCTCGAGCAAGCCGAGAGAGCCTTCCTCTCCCAGAGACAGAGAGAGGAACCTGAACACTGATCACAGCTTGCACAAGAAAAGAGAGAGAAAAAAAAGCAGACAAAAGGACAAACTTTTAAAATGCAACATAGCGAGGACTGAGTGAGGGAGCAGAAGGAATGGAGGACGATAACGGTGTAAATAAATGCAGTGAGGCTGCTTCTTATATTTGCTCAACGGGCCAGAAACCGGGAAGCTTGCTGCTAATTTTCCGGTTTGTTTGTTTTAATTCTGTTAGAGTGGTATCTTTCATGTTTTCAATTAATCGCGCATGGGTTCTCCAAACGCCACATCCTTTCAAACGACGCTCGTTTTCCAGCCAGCCGCCCCAGCACTGGGAGCGTTTTTGCTCTAATTAACGAGAGAGCCGGCCTGCGCTCTATTCCCAGAATACACTGTGCTCGCAGCAGCGCGCGGACAGGATGTGGGGAAGTCGTCCACTCCGAGCAGAGAGGGGGTGACATGTCTGGGTTCATTATGGCTTGTTTGAACGGTGGAACACCGGCTCCCGAACAGCGTTAAATGTTTAATCTGAGGTGCATCTTTGTTCATTTATGGAGCGCGCTCAGTCCCAGCGGAGCACTCGGTGGGTTTCTACGGCAGCAGGTGGAAACCTTGACAATGCAAAGCTTTACTCGGTCAGCTTGCCGAGGGGCACCTCAGAAGTCGTCTCTCTTTATTCAAATCCATGTCCATACTCAAATCTGCTTTATTCACAAAATAAGACAAATTACGTTTCTGGAGCACTAAATATATTGATGATGACATAACAGAGACAGAGAAGCCTGTAATGGTTAACCCCCCTCCTCTGTCTCCTTCTCTCTCTCTCTCTCTCTCTCTCTCTTCTGTTACACTCACACCATCAAGTACGCCTGACAGCTCCCTCCAATCTCGCCTGCAGCCAAACTGCTTTAACACTTCGCACAAAGCAGAGGGAGAGAGCTGTGGCAGGCGCGATCCCTCTCTCCATCTCTCTCTCTCTGTGTGTAATGAGGAGGGCTTTATATGTTTTCAGGCCTAATGGGGGTGGGGGTGGGGTGGGGTGCAGTTTTGGGGAATGTGTGGGTTTGCTTGGGGGAAAGGGGAGGGTTTGTGGGGAATGGGGGCTTTATCTGGGTTGCTTTGGTTTTGGTTTGGGTTGGGGGTGGGATGGGAGAGTATTTTGTGATGTGTTGTTGATTTATGAATGCTGGTTTTAATAAAAGGGTATTGAAACTCTCTCTCTCTCTCTCTCTCTCTCTCTCTCTTCTCTCTCTCTCTCTCTATCTCTCTCCTCTTTCTCTCACAGACACACACACATGAAAATGGATTTTTTTTGCAATGTATTTCAGAAATAGGGCAACAGCCTCCCTCTTGTGCACATAAACACACACACACACACACACACACACACACACACACACACACACACACAGGCATGCACACAGATACACACTCCACCCCCCTGTGTTTGCACTACTCTGAGTGGGAGAGATATGAAGCCGTGGAGTACTGAAGTAAATTGTGTGTTATTAGCGTACTGAAGCTAATGTGTGTGTTATTAGCATATGTACTGTAGCTAATGTGTGTGTTATTAGTGTCTGTACTGAATGTTCCTCCTGGCTTTATCATATAGCAGGTTTCCTCAGTGCAAAGTCACCACAGACTTGTTCCCAATGGCATATCCTCTTTTAAAGCCAAACAAAAACAAATAAAAAAAGCCTCTATTTTTAAACACATTGTTCATTGTTAAGTGTATATGACCCTGAGAGGACACCATAGCAGTGGTGGTGTAGTACAGAGGTGAGGAAGTTGGTCCCCTAACTCAGAGGTTGCCAGTTCGGTTCCCACCCACTGTTACAGTATCGTTGAGTCTTTAACCTGGCAATGCTTCTCTAGAATTGTTCACCCATATTATTGACCTCATCAAACTTCTGGTCGGAGCTGGTGTTGAAGGCGCCCCCCCTTGCCTTGTTGAGGATGATGATGGCCTCTCTACGGGTGGAGCTGATGTTGAAGGTGTCCCCCGACTCTCCTTCCAGAATGCTGTACTCGAGCTTGGAGTTCTCCCCCAGGTCTGCGTCCGTCGCCGAGACGCGCCCCACCTCCACGCCCGGCATCGCCAACTCCGACACCGAGAATGACCACACACCTGAGAGAGATGGAGAGAGGAAGAGACAGAAAGAGAGAGAGGGAGGGGAGAAAGACGTTAAATGGAATGTACAAATCACAACTGTTGTGGCTTGAGCCAAATAAACAGGAAGGACAAAAACGCACACAAATACAAACCTGTGCACACACACACACACTCTCTCTCTCACACACATGCTCTCTCTCACACACACACAGCAGACTGGAAACAAACTGACAAGCAGGGAGAGAGAGAAAGACACAGAAAGCACAGTGCACAGCCTATGCCCCCCACCAAAAAGCACACACAAACACACACACACACACACACACACTTCCAAAATTTGAAGTCGTCACAGATGTCAGGAGCTGTTTACCTGAGCTCAGCCAAACTGCTGACAGCAGCAAGCTAAGTGTTTAGCCTTGAACTGCAATGGGGGGTGATGGGCACATTGCTATGCTAATCATGACCAGCCATACCCTCCTCACTGAGCGCGCTCAGTCCCCCCCACACTGTACAGGGACCAGCTCAGAGAGATGCTGCTGTAATGAGATACTATTCACAATACACCAGGGCCCCCTTACTACAGCACTGAGTACTACTGACCATTCACCTGGACCCCCTTACTACAGCACTGAGTACTACTGACCATTCACCTGGACCCCCTTACTGCAGCACTGAGTACTACTGACCATTCACCTGGACCCTTACTACAGCACTGAGTACTACTGACCATTCACCTGGACCCCTTACTACAGCACTGAGTACTACTGACCATTCACCTGGACCCCCTTACTACAGCACTGAGTACTACTGACCATTCACCTGGACCCCCTTACTACAGCACTGAGTACTACTGACCATTCACCGGGCCCCCTTACTACAGCACTGAGTACTACTGACCATTCACCTGGACCCCCTTAATACAGCACTGAGTACTACTGACCATTCACCGGGCCCCCTTACT
The DNA here is from genome assembly GCA_022829145.1 of Albula goreensis. NCBI lineage: Eukaryota > Metazoa > Chordata > Actinopteri > Albuliformes > Albulidae > Albula > Albula goreensis. Next base: position 1,717,251 of record CM040743.1, read on the forward strand.
ACAGCACTGAGTACTACTGACCATTCACCTGGACCCCCTTACTACAGCACTGAGTACTACTGACCATTCACCTGGACCCCCTTACTACAACACTGAGTACTACTGACCACTAAGACCCACTCAACACTGCGCTAACTCAGAGACACAAAACACTGTGCTAACTTAGAGCTACTCATCACTACACTAACTCAGGCACACAGAACACTGTGCTAACTTAGAGCTACTCATCACTACACTAACTCAGGCACACAGAACACTGTGCTAACTTAGAGCTACTGAGCCACTCAGATCCATATTCCTCTTACATAATAAAAAGAGGAAAATCTTTCGCACAATTTCACATTTTCACAAACAAACATAAAAGGGCTGAAATGGATTTTACATGAGGAAGAATGCATACACAATGATGGAATGTACAGTAAACTTGCACCCAGGGGGCAACAAACAAAGCACTCATTTCAAATGTGGTCCTCGATAGAAATGAATGAACATCTGGGTTAAATTGCTATAAAATATCACCCCTTTCAGAAAAGAGATCAAAGCAGACACTACATCAATACTCCTGAACTCTCCCACAGCCAGCCCTAAAGACTGAGAGGAAGAAGCTACGCTGTAACACATCACATCGGGGATTCAATCACCTAATGCAAGATCTACCATGACTTCTGACCCTACGTGAAAACAACATTTTCCTTTCTTTCAGCATTATGTAAGGAAAAAGCACAGCGGCAGCATGACTGAAACTTTGCAAAAGCTTTATAAATATGATGCAGTGCATTGTGGGTATGAGAGAGAAGGAGAAAGAGGACAGTGCAAGGTGACGATGAAAATGTAGTGACAGCGGTACAATAGCAGGGCTCTTAGAAATCTTGGGAAGACATTGAGGCACATTAGAATGAGAAAGAGTGATAGAGAAAGAGAAAGAGAGAGAAGAAGGTGCAGCAGAGCTGTTATCTTTCTCTCTGTTCTTGTCTTTGGTAGTGAAAGGCGGTCGTGGTGGAGGGTCATTAAAAAAATGTCTAGTGAGCAAACTGGAGTGCCATGGATTTATAAAAACCATCTGCATAAAATCTGCATGTGTTACTGAAGAGAGAGCGCTTCATTCAGACACCAAGAGTATAGACCTTACACACACACACACACACACACTCACACACACACACACACACACACACACACACACACACACACACACACACACACACACACACACACACACACACTCACACACACACACACACACACACACACACACTTACACACACATTCACACCCCCATACACACACACACACTTACACACACACTCACACCCCCACACACACACACACACCACACCCCCACACACACACACACATACACACACACACATGCACACACACACATGCACACATCCACACCCACACACACACACACACACACACACACACACACACACACACACACACACACACACACACACACCCCCACACACACACATGCACACATCACACCCACACACACACACACACATGCACACATCCACACCCACACACACACATGCACACATCCACACACACACACACACACACACACACACACACACACACACACACACCACTGTGACAAAGGGGTTAATACATTTACACAGCACTGTGACTGAGAAAGAAGAGGTTAATACAGTATATACACACTGACTGACTGCACACTACAGTACATTAACACTGCACTGAGAGAGAGGGGTTAATACAGTATAAACACTGACTGACTGCACACTACAGTACATTAACACTGCACTGAGAGAGAGGGTTAATACAGTATATACACACTGCACTGTACATTAACACTGCAGAGAGAGGGTTAATACAGTATATACACACTGACTGACTGCACACTACAGTACATTAACACTGCACTGAGAGAGAGAGGGTTAATACAGTATATACACACTGACTGACTGCACACTACAGTACATTAACACTGCACTGAGAGAGGGAGGTTAATACAGTATATACACACTGACTGACTGCACACTACAGTACATTAACACTGCACTGAGAGAGAGAGGGTTAATACAGTATATACACACTGACTGACTGCACACTACAGTACATTAACACTGCACTGAGAGAGGGAGGGTTAATACAGTATATACACACTGACTGACTGCACACTACAGTACATTAACACTGCACTGAGAGAGAGAGGGTTAACACAGTATATACACACTGACTGACTGAACACTACAGTACATTAACACTGCACTGAGAGAGAGGGGGTTAACACAGTATATACACACTGACTGACTGCTTGCTTGACTGCATTCCAATACTGTGTTAATACTGTACTGAGAGAGTATGAGAGGGTATGACAGAGAGAACTACTGAGTTGAATGTCTGTAGGATAGAGAGCAAATGAGAGAGTGAGAGAGGAGGCCTGATAGTGGGAACGAGGGAGGGGGTCTGAGAGACAGAGAGAGAGAAGTGTCTGAGAGCAATTTTTCCAGCAGTGATTTTGCTGTCTGTTGAAGCAGAAACGTTGAACTTTAGATGAAATATTAATGGAAAAGAAAAGGGGGAGTGAGTTTAAAAAAAAAAACACAGGAGAAAATAAAGGATAAAAGAAAAGCAATATTAACCACTACCATTTTTAATTATGAATGTTTTTTTGAAGGCAGAAAACTTTATTAGCAGGAACCAATAATTATAATTCTCCCCCATCACCCAATCCTATTCATTGCTATCGTCGTCATCATTAGCGGTGTAATTGGCACGGTTTATGAAGAATTCCGCTAAATTAGTTGAAACATCGCCCCTCACAGCAATTGTACTCATGGAGCTGCGTAGTTTTTAGGTCACACCTAATTAACGCTCTATACCTCGGAGGGATGGTTGGGGGGGGGTTTGTGTGCTTTCAGTGTTTGACAGGGAGTGAGGGCGGGGGGGGTTGGGGTGTGGGTGGGGTGAGGAGGTCATCCCCTGTTCCTTCACACAGAATGTGGGAGGGCTGAGAGCCCCTCTACAAGTTCTCTACATACTGTGCTTCACTGTGTGCTGTGCTTCTCTACATACTGTGCTTCACTGTGTGCTGTGCTTCTCTACATACTGTGCTTCACTGTGTGCTGTGCTTCTCTACATACTGTTCTTCACTGTGTGCTGTGCTTCTCTACATACTGTGCTTCACTGTGTGCTGTGCTTCTCTACATACTGTGCTTCACTGTGTGCTGTGCTTCTCTACATACTGTGCTTCACTGTGTGCTGTGCTTCTCCACATACTGTTCTTCACTGTGTGCTGTGCTTCTCTACATACTGTGCTTCACTGTGTGCTGTGCTTCTCTACATACTGTGCTTCACTGTGTACTCTTTTGTTTTGTGTTTCTCTATATACACTGCAAACACACAGCAATCACAGTGTCACACACAAACACACACACACACATGGATACAAAGCATACACACTCAGCATTACATAAACACAGACTCTCTAAAAAAACACAAAGTAAAAATAACACACTCACACACACACAGAGACATACTCACTCTCCATCCACTACATATTGCCTTGTGTCTCTCTCTGTCTCTCCTCATTAAGTATTTTCTTGTTCTGTGGGACGGACTTAGTGAGGTACCTGTGATCCTGTCTGAACCCAGCCCCAGTAGGGGGGTTTGAGCATGTGATCTCCTGGTCATTATGTCTGTCAGGCTGTGAGCCCTACAGGATGCCCCCCCGCCCTGGGTGTGTGTGCTCATACACACACTCCATTTCTGTCAATGACAGCCCCCCCACACCCCCCCGCCCTGGGTCTGTGTGCTCATACACACGCTCCATTTCTGTCAATGACAGCCCCCATCACCCAAAACCCCCCCCCCCCCCCCCCGCCCTGGGTGTGTGTGCTCATACACACTCTCCATTTCTGTCAATGACAGCCCCCCACACCCCCGCCCTGGGTCTGTGTGCTCAAACACACGCTCCATTTCTGTCAATGACAGCCCCCAAACCCACACCCCCCCACCCTGAGTCTGTGTGCTCATACACACACGCTCCATTTCTGTCAATGACAGCCCCCCATCACCCAAAACACCCCCGCCCTGGGTGTGTGTGCTCATACACACGCTCCATTTCTGTCAATGACAGCCCCCATCACCCAAAACACCCCCCGCCCTGGGTGTGTGTGCTCATACACACGCTCCATTTCTGTCAATGACAGCCCCCCCACACCCCCCCTGGCCCTGCAGTCTGTACCCAGCATCCATCACCCCCCGGGGAGGCCGAGAGGGGATGGGGTTGGGGGGGCACGTTTCCATTTGCATGGAAATCACTCCTTATCCCGTGTCTGCAGGGTGAGGGCCTGGCAGAGAGAGACAGGGGGGTTCTGACTGTCTCCGGTCTGTGCTCTGTGTGAGACTGAGGCAGCGTTTATGGTGACAACCTCCTGCTCCGAAAACCAAACAAGGAAATAAAACACAACACCCAAAATCCAAACCTCATCCACAACCACAACGACAACGACAACGATGGTGCGCAATTTTCCACTCATCCATCTTCAGTCTGTTAAGAGAAAGAAAAACTGCACAATTTACACCGAAAAAACTAAAGTGAGGTTTGGTCACATGCCCTCATAATTTCAAGTGTAACTTTGTGAAATATTTATGCATTTAAAAAACATATATAAACCATATCTACTGGCTTTGAATGCCTGTTTTAAAATGTATACATAAGCAACTTCAGTTCCTCACAAGGGGTGATATGGAACTATGTAGTTATTATTTTATTAGCTACAGGAGAAGGCACCCATGTTCAGAAACAGGTGGCATGTCCCCATAAAACATAACAGCTTCATAATACAATGGCAACATAATATTAATTAAAATGAGGGACGCTTTACATCGTCATATGAATGATTAATTAAATAACACATTAATAAAATATTAATGAAACATGTATATCTTGTTAATTTATTAACATATTGTCTGTCCTGTGGTATGCTTTGAAAATGACTTATGAATGAACACAGAACATTGATTTAAGTGGTGAAGCATTGGCTGAGATGTTTTCTGCAGTCTGTGCTGAAGCCATTTATGTGAGAAGAGTTACGGCTATTTACAGACAAGCAGTGCAGTAAATACCAATGATGGTTTATTAATGTGTGAGCTAGTGGATAATGAGTTAGTCTATAAGATAGTAACATTGTAACACAGCCAGTGACTATTTTACACCCCACAGGCCACACACAGTACTACCGGAGAGAGCCAGCGACTATTTTAACCCAGGCCACACACAGTACTACAGGAGAGCCAATGACTACTTTACACCCTACAGGCCACACACAGTATGACAGTGACTATTTTACACTTGGGCTTACACTTAACCCTGTCACTCTGCTGCTCTGATCGCGGCTCCACACTGCAGCAGAGCAGCTGAAGTTGAAACAGCTCCATAATTTGGTTTAATTGACAGAAAAATACGGCTGCGGATGAAGCAGTGCAACGGCATCCCCCAGAGAGCCTGAGCGGCGCGGCGTACAGACGGGCCCAGACGAGCCTCAGCAGCCGGAAACGAGCCAAGCGCTTCGCTTTCACTCTGCCCCCAGGGGGAACCAGCGAGCAGATTTCACCCAGTGGTTACAGTGAGATGGCAGCCCTTATCAGAGCTTCCATTCAGCATCATTGAGAGCACAGAGCCATGACATAGGAAAATGATCATAGAGCAGCTTTAGAGCCGGGCTTGCAGCTCGGGGGCTGCAGGTTCAATTCCGAGACAGGGAACAGCAGTTCCACCCTTGAGCAACGCACTTCACTTAAACTGCTTCAGCTAATATCCAGCTGTGTAAATGGACAGTGTGTAAAGACACAAGCTGTGAAAATCACTCAGGACAACAGCGGCTGCTAAATGCTTACACTGTGACTGTAATGTAAATAGCACCAGCCAGGGAATTTCACCCAACACTGTCAGCAGAAGAAAGGAGCTTTGGAGGGGTTTCCTTCAACATGAAGTGAGACACAAAGGGCTCGACTCAATTATATTCACTTAGTCTCTTTACAGGCCAACGTTATTCCATAAAACAAACTGTATGTTATACAATCATTTTCATTGATTGTTTTTTTTTTTTTTTTTAATATTTGTTTGGAAAGAAGTAAACATGTTCTTATGATTTTGAAACAGAATAGCCCCTAAGGAAACTTAGGTCTGTTTTGACTGGATTACATATCAAATAAATGAACTTTATCACATTCTGGTAATAGCTGGTTTATTACACACTTATAGTCAGGCATTAGCAATGAATAGAGTATTTAAGTATTTCATTCCAGTGAAGCACATTGGATCGAGCTGAAAACCTGAGCGAGCATTGGAAAGAGAGGGCGATGAAGACAGAGAAAGACAGAGAGAATGAGATGAGACAGAGATTAAAGGAGAGCTGAGGGAAGAGAAAAAGAGATAGAGACAGGTAGAGAGGGAGACGGATGAGAGATGAGATATAGACGGATAGACAGGTGCAGACGGAGAGAAAGAGGGAGCGAGTGATGGAGGGGAAGGGCGCAGGGAGAGGACAGCACCCTGAAGGAGTATGACAGAGGCAGCAGTCAGCAGTCTGCCCCACTGTCACCTGCTGTGTGTGTGTGTGTGTGTGTGTGTGTGTGTGTGTGTGTGTGCGTGTGCATGTGTGTGTGCATGTGTGTGTGTGTGTGTGTGTGTGTGTGTGTGTGTGTGTGTGCGTGTGTGTGTGCATGCGTGTGCCAATGTGAGTGTGTGTGTGTGTGTGCGTGTGTGTGTGTGTGCCCTCAGTCACCACACACGATCAGGTATGGGTGCATTTTGGGGTGCACACACACACACATACACATGCACACACACTCTCTCTCTCTCTCTCTCTCTGAGGTTACATATCTCTTTTTCTCCTCTCTCTACCCCCTCACCCATTTCCTGAACTCCTCTTCCTTTCTCTCATGCTCTCTTGCTCTTTTGCTCTCTGTAAAGACAAATTACCATGTTTATCATTCTGTCTGTGTGTGTCTCCTCTCCCTCCATCTCTGTCAGCTCCTTTCTCTCATGCTGAAAGGACAAATGGGATAATAGGTCATGTGAGATTACTCTTCTGTCTCCTCTTCCCTCTGGCAGCACCACAGGAAATTAATTCATAATATTTATGATGAAAGCTCTCTGTATCTCTGTACCTTATCTGTTAGTTTGACAGAGACAACGATCTGCTCAGGTACCTCCATCAGTCAGTCTCTACCTGTACATGCACCGGTCACCATCTCTACCTGAGTCTACATCAGTCAGTCTATACCTGTGCATGCACCGGTCACAGGCTGTACCTGAGTCTACATCAGTCAGTCTATACCTGTACATGCACCGGTCACCATCTCTACCTGAGTCTACATCAGTCAGTCTCTACCTGTACACGCACTGGTCACAGGCTGTACCTGAGTCTACATCAGTCACTGTCATTACCTCAACCTGCACCAGTCACAGTCTCTACCTGTACATAAAATAATGCATTTATGGTTGGTGGGCAATTGTGTTCTTTTGTGTTATCAAAGCACTGTGCCCTGTATGAATAGGCCTATTAGTGCGTGTGTGTGCGTGAACGTTTGTATGCTTCAACCATCTCCAGAGATAAGTGGGGGTTGCGAGTCTCTGGCGCCGTTATTTTGGGGTTCGTGGGCTGAAAAGTTTGGGAACCCCTGGTCTAGAGGATGTACGTGTGAACAGGGAACGCTACAGAACTCCACTCCATCCTCAGCAGCACAGAAACTGCCAGGAAAAACACTATCGATGGAGGTGCTCAAAGCATGTGGGCAGATTTATTTATCACAAAGTTCTTGTTGGTAAAAGGCAAAGATTTCACTGTAAAAGCAGAAATTATGACTGCATGGGGCACCCAAAGGGAGACGGCCCGCCAGCCAGTGTTTGACACCCACGTCTCAACCATCAGGGACAGGAGTGCAGCTGGAATTCCACATTCCATTTCGCAGTGCGCAGAACACAGCCTGAGACTGCGCCAGTGCGCAGAACACAGCCTGAGGCTGCGCCAGTGCGCAGAACACAGCCTGAGGCTGTGCCAGTGCGCAGAACACAGCCTGAGACTGCGCCAGTGCGCAGAACACAGCCTGAGGCTGCGCCAGTGCGCAGAACACAGCCTGAGGCTGCGCCAGTGCGCAGAACACAGCTGCACCAGCTGCTGACTGCTGTAACTGCCAACCTCTGACAATATGGGTGGGGACTGCAAGGCTCACTGCTACATTAAGAGCTCCCTAAGCTGCTCACTGACAGTAAGAGCTGCTGACTGCTACATTAAGAGCTGCTCACGGACAGTAAGAGCTGCTCACTGCTGTAGTAAGAGCTGCTCACTGACAGTAAGGGCTGCTCACTGCCAAACATACATGCATATATATAAACACACACAGGCCTTACTCTGGGTGAAGCACACACACACACACACACACACACCTTACTCTGGGTGAAGCACACACACACACACACACAGGCCTTACTCTGGGTGAAGCACACACACACACACACACACACACACACACACACACACACACACACACACACACACACACACACACACACACACACACACACACACACACAGGCCTTACTCTGGGTGAAGCACACACACACATAAACACACACACACACACACACACACACACACACACAGGCCTTACTCTGGGTGAAGCACACACACACACACACACACACACACACAGGCCTTACTCTGGGTGAAGCACACACACACACACACACACACACACACACACAGAGGTCTTACTCTGGGTAAAGCGTGGGGGGTTGTCGTTGACATCGCTCAGCCTGATGGTGACGGTGGTGGTCCCTGACAGCCCCCCCAGGTGGCCCCCCATGTCCTTGGCCTGCAGGACCACCAGGTGAGTGTCCTGCGTCTCTCTGTCCATGTCCGGGACCGCAGTACGCAGGATACCTGAGAGAGACACACACACACAATAACATACACTGCTGTATGCAGGATACCTGAGAGACATACACACACACACACACACACACACACAATAACACACACTGCAGTACGCAGGATACCTGAGAGAGACACACACACACAATAACATACACTGCTGTATGCAGGATACCTGAGAGACATACACACACACACACACACACACACAAATAACACACACTGCAGTACGCAGGATACCTGAGAGAGACACACACACACAATAACACACACTGCAGTACGCAGGATACCTGAGAGAGACACACACACTCACACATACACACACACTCACACATGCACACACACACACACTCATCCTGAAAAGGCAAAAAAAAAAACATACAAAAAGACAAAAAAGAATAAACAGAACAGAAATAAAAGAATCTATAGTTTTTTTGTTTCATTCTATTCCTCACTGTTTGCATTTTTAAGGGACATTTCCATTTCCTCTGAGAATGCATTATTATTATGAATTTATTGCTTTTATTATTCATGAATTTGTGGCATGGGTTTTTCAGGCAGACAGAAGTGCAGACAGACAGACAACACTCACAAGGACGACAGAGCAGAGCCCGTCTCTTCTCATGTTCAAGTGGCAACGCTCTCGAACAAATCAGAAGAGCTACTCAGAGGAGCCAGATAGAGCAGCTCTCAGAATACCCCCACATACACACACACGGAACACTGCGCCACAAATCACTCAAAAACCAAAGAGAAATAAGACCCAGTGACCACGGCCTCACAACTGAAACTGGCAGACATAAATCAATCATGGTAGCTCAGAGGGCGAAGAACACGCAGTCAGTCATCGAGAGAGCTCAAAGAGGCTGAGACTGACAAATGCTTTCCGTTAGTCTGCTCAAATATAATGTATATTTAAAAAAATGTCTGCCACAAATCAGACAGTGTATCTGTAAGTGTGCCATCTTTACAAAGATTGTAAAGATTATATATGCACAAACATTTTATGTACTGTTGTCATTTTACACTTTATTATTCATTAATGCGACACAATTTAATTTCAGGCTAAGAAAGATCCGTTTGAGTAAGAACATTTAAAATCTGAGAAAGAGATAAATGTTGGGAGATATTTTTAGGTAAACTTTATTTAGGTCAACAATTTATACAAAAACAAAAAGAGGAAAAACATATGTGAAATGTAAAATTAAAATTAGAAAACAAAGGAGGAGGCAACAGCGGGAAGTAAATTAACATCCCTCAGTCTCCTTAGCAAACAGGAAAAGAGAAATGAGAGGGTGTGTGTGTGTGTGTGTGTGTGTGTTAGAGAGAGAGGGTGTGTGTGTGTGTGCATGTGTGTGTGTGTGTGCGTGTGTGTGAGAGAGAGAGAGAAGGGGGGGGAGCTAGAGTTTTAGCTGGAGGAGAAGGAGTCTCATTCAATCACATCCAGGAAGAAGGGACCTCCTTCTTCCCCTACCAAGTGATCTCTGGGAGTACACTGCAGAGAAACCTGCCTACAGGAATACAGAGATTCAGAGGATGAGAGAGAAAGAGAGAGGGAGAAGGAGAGAGAGGAAGAGAGAGGGAAAACTGCCCACACTTCTGTACTGTATGATAATGGCCCTGCTGCAGAAATACTGTCAGACCCGGGCCCCGGCAGTAAATATCAACACAACGAGACTTATCTGGGAAAAGGGCTCGTATCTAAGCCAAAGAAACTGGAGTTCACACAAGATTAAACACTGACAAACAGCTCACACTGCATGCTGTTCCTTTTACTAGATAGAATTTCAGCAGCAAGCTTTGAATTTAGCAGTGGAACTGCGGGGGGTGGGGGGTGTTGTATGCATGTGTGGGGGGGGGGCTGCACATGGATGGGGGGGAAAGAATAATGTGTGGACGATTTGGAGCCTTCCCCATCCATCGGGTTATTTTTCAGTGTCTAAAATAAATAAACTCAGTCACATTGCATTATAATCAATTGCATGGCATGTGTTTGTTGTTTGTGTGTTTGTGTGTGTGTGTGTGTGTGTGTGTTGTGTGTGTGTGTGTGTGTGTGTGTGTGTTATGCCCACCCCCACCTCCACTGCTGTTCACATGAAATGGTTTGCCTTCTGCACCACTGCCCAGATTGGTGCGATTTCTGTCATGTCACTGGGCAAGTCTTACCCTGGCAGGGCAGGAAAACGGTGCAGCCCAGAGACATGCTCAGTCCTACACACCAGACCTTAACAGGATAGAGGACAGTCCCACCCAGAGACCAGCCCTTAGCACAATATGAAACAAAACACATTTTTTGTACATCAGTATGTTTGTGGTTATTATTTTATGTAATACTTTGTTTTGAATAAAGTTTTAAGGGGTCTCCCCAAAATGTGTTTGCCAACATCCTCCAAACCCGGGAGGTTTGTTGCACTGCATGAATTGATTCTGAAAACAAACTGATTTAACCGAAAACGTTCAATAACACTTTTTTTCCCTTTTGTTCTCACATCCTCTTGCACATTTTTTTCTGAGTTGTTTAACGTGTCTAATTTGACATCGTGGCAGCAGAGGGCAAACACAGCGGCACAGCGCCATTTTACCGTCCTCCAGGGGGCGCCCTGGCTGTGCTCGGGCAGTGCCACCGAGGCTGTCCTGCAGCTAGTTAAGCTCAGAGCGGAGAAGAGCGGGGCTAGGTTCTGACCTGTTTGAGGGTCCACTGAGAAGTACTGCTGGCCCTGCACAAGAGTGTACACCAGCCTGGCACTGTTCCCATACGTGGGGTCATCTGCATCTGTCGCTGTCACCTGGATAATAGAGGTACCTGAGAGAGGAGGAAGAGAGAGAGAAACCTGTTACTGTTCTTTCGATGTTACTGCTTCTTTCACTATTACTTTTGTGACATTATTGCTCCATGCATGTTTCTGTGTCCCCGCTCTGACCTAAGCTTTGGCAATGCAAATGTGAATTTTTGTCAGGCATTTTGAATTGAATTGAGAGACAGGGAGTGAGAGAAAGAGAGGGAGGGAGAGAGTAAGAGAAAGAGAAAGAGAGCCTGACTTGGAGTGTTAACCACCCTTAATTGGGACATTAAACCATATCACAGACCATTAAATACATACAACAATACAGTACGCAATCTTAATACACAGTACAGGAAACCAAAAGATGAAAAAAGCAAAACTGTCCCAAAACCCAAACCCACAAAGGAACACAGACATCAGAAAATAAAGAAGGGCTCTCTCTTTAGCACACATTAGCATGTAGCATAATTTCCAGTCAAGCACCTTAGCTGCATAGGCTGAGAGAGATGTGTTCTACCACAGCAAAGGAAAAATATAAAGAACATACACTTTATGTTTCCCTGTATGACGTCACTTTCCCCTTCAAACTTCAAATAACTAATTTTACTTTATTACTTACGTTGTTTTTTTTTTTACTTGCCTTTCTTCATTCTTATTTGTTTTACACTTTTAAAGCTAAAATGTATATGTGGCTCCTCTTCTCTCAGGGTGTCTCTCCATAAAACACTGCAAATGACATATTCTGTGCGGATAAAATTTAACTGACTTTAAAAAGCAACATGAATACTGATAAAAAAAAGCTCAGTTTTGAAATCAGCTTATGTATTACTTGCAATTACATTGAGCTCACTGCAATATACGAAATATCATAATGATCAGTCACTCACTTCCAACAAATCCGCTTTTCAGTAAGTTTTAGTCATTTAGTTCACAGTTATTATATGAACATAACTCTAATCCATTGAGCTTGGCAAACATCACTCTCCTCCTTGACTGAAATCTGACAGCCACATTAATATTTCATGGCACCAAAATGGCTCATATCATCAAACACAAAATTTTTTTTGACTTTGCCAACTGATATTTTTTCTTTGCCTACTGAGAAATATCGACTGCCTTCTCTGTAATTGTATTATGGTATTGGCACACAGTTTAAGGACTGCATGCTGGACAAATAACGATTTCTTTGTTTCCTGTCTCGTTGATGGAACACTTGCGCGCGCGCGCTGGCTGGGATCCCCATTCCAATGCGAAAAGCGGCTTCCCCCCGCTGTCAGTACAGTCCAGTAACGCAGAGACGGGCTGTCGACTCCTCGTTTACGATTCAGGAATTCATTCTGTTCACTGTCATGTGTGCGCCTCAACTTCACGGGAGAGGCGACCATGTTGGCCCTATGTTTGTTTTCTGTGGCACATTGCTTCCAGGAGCAAAGCGATTTAGACAGACATGCGGAAGTAACTGGAATTTATTATTATTATTATTATTATTATTATTATTATTATTATTATTAGTAGTTAGTAGTATTATTATCATTATTATTCTTGTTTTTGTTGTTATTATTAATAGTTAATAACGTCCTTTCGTACATTCATTGCTAAATCAGTTAACGTGGCTGATTTCCCATGGCGGTGCTGAAGAGAGAGCCCTTATAACATTTTTCAGTGAAAAGGCTGAATTAGTATATAATTGTGAATAAGTATCCACAGAATGACTGAATCCGCTTGCTTTTGCAACATAATTGAAATAATGGCTGTGAGTTGCTACATGGCTGATGTGAAGTTTTCCAGAGATACCCCCATCCCTGAGTGTCAATGTAAAAGCTGGCTCTTGGTTTGTGGTCTTTCTCTCTCTTTCTCTGTTATTTCCCAGTTCTGTTCTTTTTCATATGCTCATTTTTTCCTCCAATCCTTTATAGCTTGCTTGGACTTTATATCTGTCTGCTCCCCCACCCACCTTCTATTTCTCATCTCTCACCCTTCCTGACTCACTTCCTCTCCTGGCAGATTTGTACCACCCCCCCTCATCCCCCTCATACACACACCCCAACAATAAATCAAAGACCATCAACCTCATCTAAAACACTGGAATTGTCACAAAAAATATATGCCGTCAAAAAAAGAACTACGTTTCCCATGGGGCACTGCCTGACAAGCTCAGTGGGAAGGAGGGGATTGTGGGAGCAGCTGTTGCTGTTTTTGACATCAAAGTGCTGACAGTGTCACCTAGAGAGAAAGAGGGAGAGAAAGAGGGAGAGAGAGGGAGGGAGAGGAGAGATGAGGGAGGGAAAGAAGTGAAAACGAGAAAGTGCGTGTGTGTGTGAGTGAGAGAGAGAGGAAGGGAGATTGAGAGAGAGTGAGAGAGAGAGAGAGAGAGAAAAGCTGCTCCGTTGTGATAATACCATGCCCTGATCTGTAATCTGTCACAGGTGGTTAAGGAGACTGACAGAGATGTGAAGGAGCTGGGCGACTGAGAAAGTGATTGAACATCAGGAAACAAATGATGAGGCAGAAGAAAAATCAAACTGAGGGCTGGTTGATGCAACATGCAAATAATGACTGAAACAGAGACGTGCTCACAGCGACGGGCTGCAAACATGAGGCCATATTCGTAAACACCACATTTCTGTGAATTTTATATGCAGATTGTACACACACTCACAGGACATGCACACACACTCACAAACACACACTCACAGGACACACACACACACACATATATACACACACACACACACACACATACACACAAGCTGTCATACACATACATAGCATGCACCAGAATGCACGCACACACACACACACAGACAGAATGCACACAACACTCAACATACACACACACACACACACACACACAAGCTGTCACACACACACAACCACTATAAACACACATGCTCACAGTGCACACACACACACACACACACACACACACACACACACACGCACAGCAGCGGCTCTATCCTCCACTCCTAATAAAAGCATAATTGAGTGGAGAGAAGCAGGGAGGCGAGGACTGGATGAGAATGTTGGGGGTGGGGGTGGGGGGGGGGTTTGGGTTTGGGGCCGTGGGGCGCGGGGGTTGGTGGAGAAGTGACTAATTTTATTCAGCTCATTCAGACAGCTGCTGTTCTGCTGATGTAGGTTTGGACTTACGGCAATCAAACAATCAAGGGCAGCAGCGGAAATAGCAAAAAGCACACACACACACACACACACACACACACACACACACACACACACACACACACACACACACACACACACACACACACACACACACACAGGCTCCAAGGGGGTCCTGTATCTCCCAGAGAGCCATTTTAATGAGTACACGCACAACAAACACAATACTTTACTGTCGCACACTGCCGCTGCAATACCTACACTGGCCACCAAAGGCAGCGATGCTGTAGGGCCTATCCAGGAAGTTATTTGCGTCTTAATGAAGTTACTTGAGTCCATGACCCATTAGTTTAGGCAAGGAGTAAATGCCACACAAAAGAAACATTTTGGTAGAAGTGATTCACTCACTGTGACATCACATTTAATATTGACAATGCAAAGATAACAGCGTAATTTCACATCCCGCAGTACCTATGTTGGCCATCTCGGGCACAGTGGCGCTGTAGGGCCCGTCCTGGAAGACGGGCGGGTTGTCGTTGATGTCCTGCACCCGGATGATGAACTGGGAGGACGGCTCCAGGGCCCGCTCCGTCTGCCGGTCCGTCGCCGTGGCGATCAGCCGGTACTCGTCCTTCTCCTCACGGTCCAGCGGCTTGGTGACGTGGATGTTGCCTGTCTTCTCGTCGATCACGAACACGGACCCCGCCCCTTCCCCACGGAGGATGTACTTGGTGCGGCCGTCGCCCCTGTCCATGTCCGTGTGCAGCTGAGAGAGAGGGAGAGAGGGAGGGAAAGAGAGAGAGAGGGAGGGGGAGAGAGGGAGAGAGAGGAGAGAGAGGGAGGGAGAGAGAGAGGGAGGGGAGGAAAGAGAGAGAGAGAGAGGGAGGGAGAGACAGAGGGAGGGAGAGGGGGACACAGGGAGTTAGAGTTGCTGTACTGAGCTAATGTTTTTTTAATGTTTTTTGGCAACGTTTACAAAATATATTTTGTGCCAATGAGAAATATTGAAATGAACTGAAATGAATTGAGCTGAAAGCCAGACAAAGAGATACATATACACTCGGTAAATAAATACTCTCTGGCTCTGGGTACACTGTGTCCAGATCATCGGTGTAACATTCACACGCTAATGCAAATTTGTCCAGATTTTATTCCTTAATTGTCATCTCCCACTGGCCCTGGCATTTACCCAGCCTGAGATGGCTGCTACCCCCATCTGCAGCTCAAGGTTTCATAAAAATAATACTGTTAAAAAACACTGCTGGATGCTTTCATAGGCCTAAATGATGGAGGCGGGGAGGAATCTGTTTCCAGAATCCTGGGTCCCACTCTACAGTGGGAAAGGGGGTATAATGAGCCAGCCTGGTTCAGCTCTACAGTGGGAAAGGGGGTATAATGAGCCAGCCTGGTTCCAGCTCTACAGTGGGAAAGGGGGTATAATGAGCCAGCCTGGTTCAGCTCTACAGTGGGAAAGGGGGTATAATGAACCAGCCTGGTTCCAGCTCTACAGTGGGAAAGGGGGTATAATGAGCCAGCCTGGTTCCAGCTCTGCAGGGGGAAAGGGGGTATAATGAGCCAGCCTGGTTCCAGCTCTACAGTGGGACAGGGGGTATAATGAGCCAGCCTGGTTCCAGCTCTACAGTGGGACAGGGGGTATAGTGTTTCTGTGTGTGTGTTGGGACTATACATTCATCAATATTTATCAGTTGCTTTTTTTTTTAGGAAAAATTAAAAAACATGTGGGAAAAACTAAAATGTGTCATTCGAAAAATATTTTAAAATATATGATGCCACTGCACTGCATAATGGTCCTGGAATGATTCATTTTAAATCCGTTTTAAAGGTGTGACAACCTTCCAACAGGCAAAAAGAGTACATTTTAATCCCCAGGGGAACAAAACCCTGTCGCACCGCGGCGTACCGTCAGAGCGGATGGCTTTGGGAGTGTCACCCAGTGTAGAGTTGTGACATGATCTTCCACCCAGCTCCTGCACAAAGACTTTCTGCATGTTCCCATTTCTCTGAATTTTTTCAAAACTAAATTAATTCCTGGGATGAAAAGTTAGAACTAAGAGCAAAAACTCAGGTCTCTCAACCTATCAGGTTTAGTGAAGGAGACTGGGGTGGGGGGGTGGATTTAACTGGTTTTTTAAATTCATTAAAGGGTAATTTTCATGTCATAATTATGCTAATGTTATTTTTAAGAAAGATGTGGTGTGTCTGCTTGTCCAGAGTGCAAACTTACACATGCACACACACGCACAATTATTCTCTCTCTCTCAGATACACACACACACACACACACACTCTCTCTCTCTCTCTCTCTCTCTCTCTCTCAGATACACACACACTCTGTCAGATACACACACACACACACTCTCTCAGACACACACACACACACACACACACACACACACACACACACTCAGACACAGACACTCACACACTCGCACACTCTCAGACACACACACAGACACATGTCCCTCAGGGCTCCTTCACAAACAGGAATCTTTCACAGTCAGAGCCCTGCAGAGCTGTCAGGGAGTCCCCTGCCTTCATTTGCCCAGCAAACACTTCACCAAAGGCTGGGGAGCGCGGGAGCGGGCGGAAGGCCATTGGTTAGCGTCCGCGTGGCGAGAGCCAGCCAGAGGGCCTCTGAGCTGGGCTCTCTATCCCAGCGCCCACCCAGCGCCTCAGGCCGCACTTAAAAAACACAGCCTGCTCTCAGGGGACACACCTGGGTGAGACAATAAAAAGCTCTGCCAGGCCTAGCCCGATTCCCCCGCCCCTCCAAAAACAGGGAACACAAATAAAAAAGTTTAGCGGTTTCAGACAGGACTGAATAAATATTTCAGACACGCTGTGAGCGTGTGTGTCACCTTGCTCCCGTTACACTGGAAACCCAGCGGCTGGGCCATGGATTATTCACCACGTCTGGAGAGAGGGAACGGGACGGGGGCGTGCTTCTGTGGGGTGGGGAACCCCTGCCCGGGAGTGTGTGCGTCTGTGTGTGTGTGTGAAAGAGAGAGAGAGAGAAAGAGTGTGTGTGTCTGTGTGTGTGTTTGTGTGTGTGTGTGAGAGAGAGAGAGAGTGTGTGTGTGTTTGTGTGTGTGTGAGAGAGAGAGAGTGTGTGTGTGTGTGTGGCAGAGGGGGTGGGGGGTGGTTACCAGGGGAACGGGGCTTTGATTTGGGTGGAGGATAGCAGCCGTGGTGGATAATTAGCAGCGTTAGCACAGTTAGTTTGGTTAGCACAGGTAACAGGGTTAGTGTGGTTGGCACATTTAGCTCAGTTAGCATGGTAGCAATTTTAGCTCAATTAGCTCAGCAAGCATGGATAGCTTACTTAGTGTGGTTAGCTCAATTAGCTCAGTTAGCATGGATAGCTTACTTAGTGTGGTTAGTTCAGTTAGTTCAATAAGCATGGATAACTTACTTAGTGTGGTTAGCTCAATTAGCTCGGTTAGCTTGGATAGCTTACTTTGTGTGGTTAGCTAAATTAGGTCAGTTAGCATGGATAGCTTACTTAGTGTGGTTAGCTCAATTAGCTCGGTTAGCTTGGATAGCTTACTTAGTTTGGTTAGCTCAATTAGCTTGGTTAGCTTGTTTCTCTGGTGCTTTGCAGCAACCTTAAGCACAGGTCCTTAATGATGGATCTGAGAGCAGAGCTTTAATGAAGCCCCCAACAAGTCCCCCAGCACACAGAGGGGAGGATGAAAGAGAAGAGAGAGGGGATGAGAGGAGGGAGACAGGAGAAACAGAGAGGTGGAGAGAGAGGGAGAGGGAGAAGATGAGGGGGGAGAGAAAGAGGGAGGGAGAGACAGAGGACGAGGAGAGAGAGGGAGAGAGAGAAGATGAGGGGCGAGAGGGAGGGAGGGAGAGACAGGGAAAGAGAGACAGTGAGAAAGGGAGAGGAAAGACAGGGAAAGGGGGAGAAAGCGTGAGCTTCGTTCCTCTTCTCTTGGGGTGTGTCCTCAATGTTCCACCATAAACACCTGTCTGTGATCCCAGCAGTGCCACACAGCAGAAACACACCAACACATGCAACTGTGTGTTTGTGAATGCATGTGTGTGAGTGTGCTTCTTTTAACACACTCTCTTTCTTTCAAATGCATATTTGTCCAATTGTCTGTGAGAGAGACAGTGACTTGTAGTGTATGTGTGTGTGTTTCCGCAGGTGTGTCTATGAGTGCCTCTTAGTGTGTTTTTGTGACTGTATGTTTGAGTCTGTGTGTGTCTGAGTCTGTGTATGTTTGAGTCTGTGTGTGTCTGAGTCTGTGTATGTTTGAGTCTGTGTGTGTCTGAGTTTCTGCATATGTTCTTCTGTCTGAAGCAGAGTGTGTATGTGTGTATGTTTGTATGTGTGTGAGCGTGTGTGCATGTGTGTATGTGTGTGCGTGTGTGCGTGCGCGCGTGCAAATGTGTGTGAGTGTGTGTGTATGTGTGTGTGCGTGTGTGTGCGTGTGCGTGCGTGCGTGTGAGTGTGCGTGTGCGAGTGTGCATGTGTGAGTGTGCGTGTGCGAGTGTATGTGTGTGTGTGTGTGTGTGTGTGTCTGTCTGCTGCAGAGGTACAGACCTCTGAAATGGGTCTGGAAATCAAAATCACGCAGCTGCACTCACAAAGCAGACTAACAGCTCTGGAGTGGCAGCTCTCGGATAGAAATCTGTGCCTTAAACACAGCGAGAGCTGCAGTAATTCCACGCATTAGGACGTCCTTCTGTGTCCTTCCAGGCTGGCAGGGCGAGGCAGACAGGAGCGACGGACAGTGTGATAATGCAGCATGTTAGCGCGGGGCCGCTCCGGAGAGACGCGCCACGCGCTCACGCTCCCGTTCCGCCTACTTAATCACGTAAACAACTGGCTAACAATCAATTCCCTTTTATTCTGCAAAAGCATAAATCATAAACCGCTCAAAAAATATTTAGTGTCAACCTCTGAGGAGGGTGGGAGGGATTGCAGCTGACTCAAAGAGGCCCATCTTACATGTTGTGAGTTAGCGGGGTGCGTACTAAAATGAATTATTGTAATGAAGACAGCAGCAAACTATTGCTTTTCAGTGTTGGTAACAAAGTTTCACCCCTGGCTCTTTAGCAAGGTGGGCCACCACGTCAGGAGTCCTGATAAATCTCATTAGGTCTCATTGGATTTTGATTCACATTAATCTGCCCACATATTTTTATTCTCACATATTTCATGGCCTCGGTGACAGATTCCCTACTGAGGTGAAGCCAGGAAAGTATTCACATTTAGCCAAGGTTTTACACGTGCTAATAGTGCTACGCACCCTTAGCCAGTGTCCTCACGTTTCACGAGGTTGCAACCATACCTCAAAGCCCAATATATTTATTTTCTAGGTCCAGAAAACTCTGCGACTGAAATGAAGATTGACATGCTATGTATTTACTTATTTTATCACTGTTGTGTGCAAGATAATTTGTGGTGTACCTCGCCGCTCAGCTAGCCAATCACACATCATATTACTGTTTATGTCTGAGTTGGGCTTTGATGCTGTCTTGTTTCATGGCATGCAGTCTCTGACTAAATTTGTTTGGTGTTTTCCAGGACAGTGAAAAAACACTTCCACATCTGATACATCACTGTCCAAACCTTCTTAGATTCCACCTCACCATTTCATAAACACACAGCACACCTGTCACAAAAGAAGAATTCCAGAGAGAGGGAAGAAAAGAGGTAACAAGATATGGCAGCCAGCTGAAGAGGAGGGTCGTTTTGTCTTTCTCCGATATCTTGTGTGACTTGGATGTTTTGATGCACAGTGTTGCGTGTAGAGTGACTCACGTGTTTTGTGTGTTTAGGCTGTATGTGTCTTCCTGCATTGCTGTTTAGTGGTTGAACATTTGCTACAACATCCTGGACCTCTTTTTCATATCAAGCTTATTATGGGAGTTAAACATGGAGTTAAGCCATTTCACTCTGCCCTGATGAAGAAGCATTAGCTTTGTTTTACAGAATTATGATTTCGGTACTCTGCAAATGTCTGTTTTTTTTTTTTTTTTTTTGTAATATTTTTGTTCGTCTCCTAACTAAAGAAATTGATCCTCAAAACAAAATGGAGGCTGAACACTGGACTGAGGGGTCTTAAGACTGGGCTGGGGACGTCCTGAGTCACTGCTGCCCGCAGGGAAGTGGAGTCTTCTTCATCCCCTAATTGTAAATGAGTTATTTATATCTTAGTTAAAAAAATATGCTAAACCAGAGGCAGCGTCAGACCGAATGGTATCGCCCTCTCTCAGAGCTGCGAAAGACTGCTCTTAATTATAATTCACCCTGGCTGTGGAACGCGCTGTAAAAACGGTTAATATTTGATAACCTTGTTTCTCTTGCAGAATTCAAAGGTGTGATTCAAAGCATTGTAATCGAGGTGAGGTCTTGCCTCTAACTGTCCCTGCAGTGCCAGATCAGATAGTTTGTGCTGTTCTTTTGTACTGTTTCCCAGAGTTTAACCATTGAAATTTGGTTTGCTTTCGTTTTTTATACCGTAAACTCACTTTACACTGCCCCTTTGCCAGAACTGCTGAGCGAAACAGAATCTCATCTCGGGGGACTTTCCTTTCACAACATAAGACAATCAAACCCTGTTTTTGGTAAATGCAGAACCAGAGGTGCGGGTTTGCTGTTTTTAACCCTTTAATATGTGTTCAGTGCCACAGTCTTTCTCTCCCATCCTGCTTCTCCAATCACAGCTCAGCATTGCTTTATTTTTGTGCCATCTGTAGTGATTTCTTCATGAATTCACCTTCTCCACTGCAGTCCCTGATTAATTGCTGAATATTGTACTTTGTAGAATCCTGTCCCTCATACATTTCTGAATATCATACTGCTATGCTGAATCATATACTGCATCCCTTGTCCATACGAAAGTTGCCTCCCTCACAGCACTGACCCCCCTTCTTTTTCATATAAATACCTGCTGCCAGGGCCCGGTTCTGACAGTATTCCTCCAGCAGGTCCAAAGGCAGGGAAAGAAGCTCTACAAATCTCTTTCCAGGGCCTAAATCTGAGTTTCTCCCTCAATGTGATTTGTCTTTCTTTTCCTCATTCTCTGTCTGTCTGTCTGTCTGTCTCTGTCTTTTTGACGGTCTGTCTTTCCCTCTGCTATCTGTTCCACACATTCAGTTTAATTCAGGTACCTTCACCAAAGCACAGGCAACAACCAGTAAAAAAATCAATTACATCTGATACATCATATGGTAATGCACTTTATAAAGATCACATACAGTACCCAATAAAGTAAGTAAGATAGTCATGCTTGCCTGGTGTTACTCACTGTCTTTCAGGCTGGCACTTACAGAAATATATTTCACTGTCACAGTCACATAGCTTCTCCCCTCCCCTAAGAGAGTCAGAACTTTCTCCTCACCAGGGAGCTTTGGAGAATTTTAGCAAACCCATGCAATTTTGTGTAAGAGCATTTCACTGTCTCATTTTTCCTCTGACTGTTTTTTTTTTTTCAAACTAAAAGGTAACCTCACTGAGGTTCACGCTAAACGACCAATTAATGTATTTTTGTATGGAGTAAATGAGGGAGAGAATGTTCCAACATTAAAAAAAACAGAATGCATTCTCTTTTATTAGATCCTTTGCATGCAGTGTTTTTTTGTCTTGTTTGTCTCATAAAATAATAGAAACAGCATATGTTTTTACATCATGCCCTTCACTTAATGCAGTGTTGAAATAAAGGGCTTTTAAAAGCCAGCCTCTCTCATTGCGCTCTGTCTGTCTCTCTTACCATTTTGTCTCGGTCTCTTAGTCTTTCTTTCTCTCCCTATTTTCTCTTTCTCTCTCGCACCCTACCCCTCCCCCTTTATCCCTTTGTCTTATTTTCTGTCTTCTCTTTTTGAGATCTGTGTTGTAAGTTGGAGGATTTTTTAGGAGAACTATTTTCTGGGTTCAGGTTACAGCTAAACACATAAGTACATCTTCAAGTTCTCATTGATGAATTTTCTGTCCTTGCCCTTGGGATGAGTGAAGCTGTCAGTGTGGATCGTACAGAGGGGAGTGAGGAAGAACGCAGTCTGTGTTGTAGATGATGATATTTTACAAGCTGTGTCTCCAATAAAGATGCTTTTGATAGGGCTCCTATGGAGAGGATATTTTCATGGCTATTGTTTCAGATGTATTGTGTTTATTGGTGTTATTTTATTATTGAGCAACAGTGGCTCTTATTTTAAGAACGTAAGTGTAAGGGTTTCATATAGAGAGTTACAGCAACTTGTTTACTGCAGATGTTAGTTCTGTCTCCATAAAGCAGACATAAAAGTCAGAAGTCTAATTCTCTCTCTCTATCTCTCCTTCTCCATCTTTCTATCTCTCTCAGTTCCTGTGATCTGATTCTCTTGGACGTTCGCTTTGCATATGCCACCCCTGGGCTGCCCTGCTAACATTCATTATTCATAATTATCATTGCACATTATTGAGATGATCTGATTAATATTAATTGTTATTATGCGCTACCATTATTATTCATTATTCAAGCCCTGACTATTTGGCCCAGAAATATGAATGTGGACCGGTTTCTGAGCGTGGCTTGCTACCGTAGCAGACTGAAACACGATGCCCTTTCTCAGATTTTAACATGTATACTTCACATCACATCCTGCTCTTAAAAGAGGGGGGGGGGGCAGATGAAAAGGCCATCATCTGGTATTTAAAAGGCCAAATCTGCCCCTAATGTTGGAGGCTGTTGCCATGGAGAAGGCAGGGCAAGTTCACTGAAGGTCATCAAGACGGGGTTTGGAAGCGCTGTGTGAGTGTGTGTGTGTGTGTGTGTGTGTGTGTGTGTGTGTGTGTGTGTGTGTGTGGCTATAACTCTGCCATGAAAAACAGCAGCAGAGAGAGACAGGGGGAGGTGTATGTCACCCATATAAAGCGCCTTGAAATTGAAAAAAAAATTGAAGAGAGAGAAAGAAAGAAGGAACACGCAGGGGGTAACATCACCTATGATCATTTCAGTGCCTCTCTCTCTCTCTTTTCTCTACCTCCCTCTCACTCCCTTTCTTCTCTCCCGCTCTCACTTCCTCTGTACTGCTGTGTGAATCAGTTCCCCCTCACCCCTGTGAATTTCCTCTCCACAGGGGTTTGTAATAAAACGGTATTTAACCGTGCTCAGCCTGTCTCTCACACACGCACGCACACACGCGCTCACACACACGCTCACACATGCACACACACACACACGGTTTCTCTCTGACTGTAAACTTGCATGAGAAGAGCTACAGAACCGCCACTAGGAGAGACAGTCGAAGTTGGAGGTGATGCGTAGAGGAAAGAGCGTGGGTTTCAAAGTGGAACTCTGCTCCTTAAGCACCGGCCTTTGCTCGTCCCCGGTGGGTGAATAACAGATCAGGACTGGATCTGTGTTTTCATTGCTGCTTTTCACCGGCCTGCTTCACTGACAGTGTGATGAACGTGTGACCTTCTCACCTTTTCACAGGTGTATGAGAGCTGTAACCCTGACCACACCTGTGCCCCCAGTAACCAGACTGAGTGAAAGCAGGAAACGGGAAAGGCACCTGTACAGGTTTATATAGGTAACAAACTCCAGAGCAGGGTTGTTCAGGGAATATACACAAGTGTAGGGTATGACTAGGGTGAAAGGGCTAACGTGAAAATCAAAAATTCTCTTACTTTCTTCCACTTTATTCTCTTCCTGTCTTCCCTTCAGACCGCTTTATGTCCTCTCTGGTTCCTCCCCCTCCCTCCCTCCCTCCCTCTCTCTGAGTTAAGTCAGGCAGAGCGTGTGCATGTATATCACATTAACCCCTCTTTGTGTTTGACACACCGGGCTGCTCTTCAGCCGGCTTTTTACTTTCTGCGTTAACCTTCACCCGCTGTCTTCCCTCCTCTCTTTCTCCTTTCATTGCTCTCTCTCTGTCTCTCTCTCTCTTTAATTGCTCTCCCTCTCTCCCACTGAGCAGCTGCCTGCCGGCTAAATGATTCTCTCTCTGTAAGAGAAGAACAGCAACTTCTCTGTAAAAACAAAACTGAAGCAGAAAAGCCATTTTTGCATTATTAGAGAGTGGTTATCGTCGGGTAAATTGCGCACACCTCCCTCTCTCTCTCTGTCTGCCCCTCCCTCTGCCTTTTTCTATCCCCCGCTTTCTCCCATTCTGCTCTCCTCCATCTCTCCCTTTCTCTCTGCCTCTTCCTCCTTTTCACTCTTTTTCCTCTTCTATATCTCTGCCTCTCCATCCATCTCTCTCTTTTTCTTTCCCTTTTCTCTTCCTTCCATTACCTCATTGGGTTCTGTGCTTGGTGTATTCTGCCCTTTCTCTCTCTCTCTCTCTCTCTCTCTCTCTTCACCATGTCAGTACTGCCTCTACTCCTCTGTTTTCTCTAGATACCTCTATGGTTCTATCCCTCTCCTGCGTGTCACACCTCTTTCTTTCTCTCCTTTCTACATTCTCTATCTGTCTCCATGTCTGGTCTCTGCATGCTGTGTGTGTGTGTGTGCGTGCGTGTGTGTGAGAGAGAGAGAGAGAGAGAGAGAGAGAGAGAGACAGATGGGAGGGGGTTGAATGTAATAAACTGCAATAAACATACAAAAAAGGCTTCTTTTAAAAACAAAAAAATATATTTGCAGAAATTTCCATACTTCCTGCTAGGTGGAGGAGATTGATTTGTATATGGGAACCTGCTGTCCTCACAGAGACTGTAGAACTTTACCCTAACCCAGCACAGTGAAAACTGATCCACTGTTCCTGTCCATCCTAACCCAACACTGAGAGAACACAGCCTCCATTCGCCTAACCCAACACTGAGAGAACACGGCCTCCATCCCCCATTCCCCTAACCCAACACTGAGAGAACACAGCCTCCATTCCCCTAACCCAACACTGTGAGAACACGGCCTCCATCCCCCATTCCCCTAACCCAACACTGTGAGAACACGGCCTCCATCCCCCATTCCCCTAACCCAACACTGTGAGAACACGGCCTCCATCCCCCATGCCCCTAACCCAACACTGAGAGAACACAGCCTCCATTCGCCTAACCCAACACTGAGAGAACACGGCCTCCATCCCCCATTCCCCTAACCCAACACTGAGAGAACACAGCCTCCATTCCCCTAACCCAACACTGTGAGAACACGGCCTCCATCCCCCATTCCCCTAACCCAACACTGTGAGAACACGGCCTCCATCCCCCATTCCCCTAACCCAACACTGTTTCCCTGTATATTCCCCTGTGCAATCACCATAAATAAAAAGCCATTAGACATGGCCAAAGTTCACGTCTGTGGTGTATTTGAGCCATTAGCTTGTGCTGGGTGAGGGCACACGTCTCACGAGGACCCAGCGCTTTCCCCCGTCACAGGAATGGTGCTTTCTCACTGGGGCTCACCCCTAAATCAGACCGCAAACCAGATCTGGAAAATGTGCCGCTAAACCAGACTGCCAAACCACACCACTTATCCGAACCTCTTGCACGGTCAGCTTCGCTGTGGCACCATGCTGCTTTCATTACTGTGCGTGCAGTAATCCTGAGAGCCCGAAAGTGCTCATCATTTTAATGCCATTCTCTCACTTTAAATGTTTGATTCATGACACTGCAACCAAGGAGTTTATAATCACATTTAACCATTATACAAAAACTGTGCTGCTTTTCCCTGCCTGTTTATTTGTCTTGTCAGTGTGATGTTGTTATTGTAACTGCGTGCAAATGTCGGTTCCGCCTTGATAAAGAGTTTGCGCTCATAACAGGATTTGCTGGTTAAATAAAGGATTAATAAATAAAAATGAAATAAAATCACCTCCCAGCTCCATATTAGCACCCCCTCACTGGCGGAAAAAGTCACAGGAATTCTGCATTGTTTAGAGGAACCGTTTGGAAACAGAGTTTTCGTGTCTTGAAGCAGCGCGGTGCGGAGAGCAGCGAGTGAAGAATGGTGCTGCTGGAGGAGGCTGCGAGCTTTGAAACTCCATTTTAGTGCTTGGATGAACTCGGAATGGATTTTAAACACCACAAAAAATGTTCGATGCTGACATGAAACACCATTTTGCTGCAAATTGAAACTCTCATGAATCTAAAATATAGACATGTCCCCACATGCATTGGCATTGGAAAAACTGCCCTGTTTTTAAACCGAATGCTGAATTTCCTGCTTACATTTTTTTTCACCTAAACTGGGTTAAGTTTGCATTTTTTACACATAAATGTTTTGCGTATTGCGCATGGATGTTTTAGTAAAACAGTTTTCCAGTAAGTCGGCTCAATCTGCATGCCTCACAGGGCTTTGCTGGTTCTAGTGTGAGCAACATCCAGCAAACCCTACAGGGTCGGATAAGACATGGACCTGCTCTCACATTTCCATCCCTCCAGTCTGTTTCCTTTCCATCGGGGGTGGGTGGGGGTGGAGAGGGGTTTGTCTCTCCACATTTATCCTATGGTTTGCTTTGGAGGGGGGTTCAGGCTCTGAAATGTAGTGCAACGAATGTTGTAAAAAGACTGTATTGATGAACTTGATTTAATTACAGCAGAGATGCAGGCGAAGAAGAATCTCTGATGCAAAGAATGCGATTTCTCCCACAAGGGCGTCTTTGTGTTAACGCAGCGGCGGCGACGGCAGCAGGTTCCGTAATCGCTGTTTATTTTTAAGGCTGTTATGGCGGTGGGCTGTGACTCACGGCTGAAACATGTACCTTCTGGGGACGTGTTGCAGGCCGATGCTCGCTGAACTGGAGCTGGGTTAATATCGCGGCCGACCCGTTACGGCGGTGTCATTGCCGAGCCCGGCCGGATCGGGGCTGATATACCACCAGTTGTCAGCCGCGGTCCCTGTGCATAACTGCGAACGGCTCCACTCTCTTCCTCTGCTTCCTTAGGCAGGTCTGTGCCCACAGACACCTCATCAAACCCCCCCAACCTGGGAGCCAGTAGCGTCTCCCTGACCCCGCCGCTAAAACTTCATTAAGATGTGGCGGGTGTGTCGTAAATCCACGCCGTGCGGCCCCCCATCCCCATCCCCATCCCCCCATCCCCATCCCCATCCCCATCCCCATCCCCATCCCCATCCCCATCCCCATCCCCATCCCCATCCCCATCCCCATCCCCATCCCCATCCCCATCCCCATCCCCATCCCCATCCCCATCCCCATCCCCATCCCCATCCCCATCCCCATCCCCATCCCCATCCCCATCCCCATCCCCATCCCCATCCCCATCCCCATCCCCATCCCCATCCCCATCCCCATCCCCATCCCCATCCCCATCCCCATCCCCATCCCCATCCCCATCCCCATCCCCATCCCCATCCCCATCCCCATCCCCATCCCCATCCCCATCCCCATCCCCATCCCCATCCCCATCCCCATCCCCATCCCCATCCCCATCCCCATCCCCATCCCCATCCCCATCCCCATCCCCATCCCCATCCCCATCCCCATCCCCATCCCCATCCCCATCCCCATCCCCATCCCCATCCCCATCCCCATCCCCATCCCCATCCCCATCCCCATCCCCATCCCCATCCCCATCCCCATCCCCATCCCCCTGCCCACCCCCACCCCGCCCCGGCTCCCTTACCGCAGGAGTCATCCCGCCTGCAATGGAATTTTTTTTTTTCCTAATAGCCTGCCACCCCCCCCCCCCACGGGACAACTTTATTATGTTATTGAATAAAAAAAAAGTAATAAGGCTAGTTGGAGCCTCTCCAAAACCACCACCCTCTTGACCCCAGGATCGGGGTGAACTGTACTGCGAGGCGGCAGCGTTGTCTTGCGTAGAGGCTGCGGGTTCAGCACAGCACCCCCATCCTGCCACCACCCTCCGCCCCCCGTTCCATCATCTGCTATTATTCTTTTATTATTTTATTATTTTATTATTTTATTTGGGCCACATGCAGGCCCACAGTAACACCATCAGCATTGATCCTCACTGTAAGGCGAGGCGGCAAGGCGGCGTGGCGCGGCACGGACCCGCTCAGGGCTGAAGGAGAGATTAAAGATTTATAAGAGCATTATATCGTGTAAGGGAATTATACATATACGGACACAGAGAGGGGGGGCCGCGGGGAGGGAGACAAGAGCAGGGGTGGCAGTGCAAAGACCTGGCGGCACTCCATCTTCACGCTGAAGCCTGAGACGTGCACACAGAGAACAGCACACAGAGAACAGCACACGGAGAGCAGCACACGGACAACAGCACACAGACAGCAGCACACAGAGAACAGCACACGCAGAGCAGCACATGGAGAGCAGCACACAGAGAACAGCCCACGCAGAGCAGCACATGGAGAGCAGCACACAGAGAACAGCACATGCAGAGCAGCACATGGAGAACAGCACACAGACAACAGCACACAGAGAGCAGCACACGCAAAGCAGCACACAGAGAACAGCAACCGCAGAGCAGCACATGGAGAGCAGCACACAGACAACAGCACACAAAGAACAGCACACAGAGAGCAGCACACAGAGAACAGCACACGCAGAGCAGCACATGTAGAGCAGCACACAGAGAACAGCACACAGACAACAGCACCCAAAGAACAGCACACAGAGAGCAGCACACAGAGAACAGCACATGCAGAGCAGCACATGGAGAGCAGCACACACAGAACAGCACTCAGACAACAGTACACAGAGAACAGCAGACGGAGAACAGTACACAGAGAACAGCACACGCAGAGCAGCACACAGAGAACAGCACACAGACAACAGTACACAGAGAACAGCAGACGGAGAACAGTACACAGAGAACAGCAGACGGAGAACAGTATACGTGGAGCAGGCTGAGAGTGGGCGTGTGGGCCATGCTCTGGATCTCTCTTCAGCTCTTTCACACTCCTCTCATTACTGTGATCATGACTGTGACGAACCCGTTTACAGAGCGCTTTGTCTCTTCCTCGTTTTGATAGTCATCACTAAGATTATCATTATAAATATTACCGCTAATCTAAATTGCTTTAATGTCACAGCGATCACAGGAGACACATTCACCGCATGTTTAACGGTAGAAACGGTGGAGCGAATCTCACCCTAAAATTTCGGCTCTCACATCCCACTCATTCCCGGGTTTGTCTTTCCACCCCCCACTGCTGTTCACTTCACAGTCCGCTTCCGGTTTCATCCCCTCCTCTGATACAGGAGTCTTATTCAGAGGGAGAGAAAAGCACCCCAGATAACCTCCACTCCCACTCAGTGAAGGCTATGCTACTGAACCGCTAAAGAAACTCTGAGCTGGATTAAAGAAGAAACCAGTGCAGCAAAGAGAGAGTTTCCAGCCCCTGTACAATCTATGGGAGAGTGATGTAGGCCTACTGAATATGGCAGCCTTACATTACTACTATAACACAACAGTGTGGAATGTTAGCACTACAACACAGCAATGCTGAATGTTTATACTGTACCACAGCAGTACTGAATTTAGCTAATTTTTCGGACTAATTGTGAATATTCCAGAACATAACAGCAGTGCTATATCACAACACGTACATGCGCTTACACACACACACACACACATCCACAAACAGACACTCACCCTTCCAATAAGCACTGGTTCAGGGCCGCTGTACTCCTCAATCACAAAGAACTGGTTCCAGATCCAGCTCCGCCTACTCCGTGACCGAATCTCCGCCCCATCCTGGCCCTGCTCCTCTTCCTCCGCCTCCTCAAACACCAGGCCCTTCCCCTCCAGCCAGGAGTCCACCGTCACGCCACTCTCCGCCGTCTCCACGGCAACACTCCACTCCTCCCCCGGGTCGGGTCGCAGCTTTAGAACATGGCTGCCGTCTGGCCCCGTCTTGGTGTCGGTGGAGCCTGGAGCAAACGCAGAGTCTGGGTCCTCCCCATGAGCGCTGCTCTGGTTCCCCCGTCCCTGAGGCTCCTGAGTGACCGCAGGCAGGACGCTGTTAGAGACCGTGTTCCAGGCGTCTTCGCTCTGAACCGTCAGTGTGGCCCCGGCAGCGCGTTCTTCCTCTCTTCCGGAAACGGAGGCATCGCCATCCAAACTCGAACCCGCAGCCTTTGTCATTCCGCCTCTTGAATCCGGAGTGACGCCCTCCACCGGGCTTCCATGAGTGTGAACGCTCCAAGCCGGACTGGAGTCAGTAGCGGGGCTGGAGTCGGGGTGTGCAGTTTGGCTGCCCACATGGGGCAGGTCTGGCGTGACCGCCTCTTCGGCTGTGGGCTCCGTGGAGAGGCTGGCGTCCGCCCGGCCACGGACCAGAGTGACAAGGTCACGCTTGTTGCTTGGCCCAGCCGAGTCGCGGGGGCTCGAATCTGCACCGTTCTGCCTCTGCAGTGGGCCTGCCTGCACAGCGCGGTCCAAGCTCTCCCGTGGCGGCCCACGATTCTCCGTCACATCCGACTTCCTGGGCGAATCCGAAAGGGGGGGCCCTCTCACCTGTGCCACTGTTGTGACAACGGTCAGATCTGGCCTCACTCTAGATCTCACAAAGGATCGGAATCTGGTTTTGTTGCCGCGGGTTCCGAGATCTGGCTGTTTGCGGAGGAGGGGCGAGATAGTGTTTCGCTCCTGGGTAAGGGAAGGCCCGGCACTCTTAGTGTCATTCTCTGATTCGCTCAGATCCAGAGCAGCTCCGCTTCTCACTGCTGTGGTGTGAACAGCTGAATCCGGATTGGAATCTGGATTCTCTTCCGGCTGTGTTGCTGGATTTGTGTTTTCCGACTCCGCGGATCGCCCTCTGGCCGCGGGAGCCACGGCGACAGAAAATGCTGTTTCTGTGTGAATAATGAGCCGGGCGTCGCCGGCGGAAACGCGTCCCATCAAGCCGCTGAATTTCACTGGCGGAACCGCGTTTCCCTCCATGCTCGAATCCCATTGGTCCACAGCTTTATTCTCACCTGCTGCTGGTGTGTGAGCTCGTACGCCTCGTCTCTTGACAACCTTGGAGACGGAAGCCCCTCCCCAAAGCCCCTCCCACAGACAGAGGGCGACCAATAGGGTCAGAGGTCTGAGAGCCATGAGGTTCTGGGGGGTTTGGGTTTTTTCGTGAGAAATCTGTTTATTTTGGTGGCGGATGCAGCAGCAGCTTCCGTTTAGAAGGAGAAATTTGCTCTGTCATTCGCATCATTCTCCTCACCGCCTCTTCTTTTGTTCTTTCCCTCGCTCTCACCCCTCCATTATCCCCTTTTTCCACAATCCCCTCTTCTGTTTTTCTCCTCTGCCCTCTGCAGGCCTCAGTTTCAGAAACCCTAGGTGAAAGCAGAAAGACAGAGAGTTATTGCGATGGTCGGTTAATTGCACAGAGTGAAACAACAAATTAGCGCTCAAACAGGCAAATCCCTAAGCACACAGATGGACAGACTGCCAAAGGCACTCCGCGTGCAGATATGCTTAATGACTCAGTGCAGTGTTGTGCAGTGTGAGTCAGCACAGTGTCAGTGTCAGTGTTGTACAGTCTTAGTTTAGTGTTTTGTAGAATCAGTGAAGTGTTGAATAGTGTCACTGCGTTGCAGTGTTGTGTAGTCTCTGGGCCAGATTTACTAAAGGATTGTGACTGCTTTTTAGGTGTAAAAGCTGCCACTAAAACGTCTTGGTATTTACCCGCAACTAACTAAATAGTCGCAATGGATGAAATGTGCGGTCACTTTGCGACTTTCCTCTTGATCCAGAGTAAAATCTTTTCATTCATATGTATACCGGGGGAAAAGGAGCTAAAACTGGGTGGAGAGTTCGAAGATGAAGCAAATTAAGTATTCAGTCTGATTTACTAAATCTTGCAATAACTTTGACTCCTGTTTTAGCGTGGCAATTTTTACAACTTCTAAAAACAGGTGATAAATTTTGCACTGTCCAAGAGTCCCGTTAACCAAACAGCAAATACTGACATGATATTACACAGCTTACACAGTCACGGCATAATCGCACCCAAACTTGAGCCACGCACCCAAAGATCAAATAATCTGTCGACTGTGCAGTACAGTTGCATGTATCGCAGTGTGACTCAGTGCAGTGTTGTGTAGTGTGACTCAGTGCAGTGCTGTGTAGTGTGACTCAGTGAAGTGTTGTGTGAAGTGCTGTGTAGTGTGACTCAGTGCAGTGCTGTGTGACTAGTGTGACTCAAAGTGCAGTGCTGTCAGTGTGTGTGTACTCAGTGCAGTGTTGTGTAGTGTGACTCAGTGCAGTGCTGTGTGACTTGTGTGGTGTAGTGTGACTCAGTGCAGTGAAGTTGTGTGTGACTTGTGTTGTGTAGTGTGACTCAGTGAAGTGTGGTGTAGTGTGACTCAGTGCAGTGTTGTGTATTGTGACTTTGTGAGCGTGACTCAGCGCAGTGTTGTGGTGTGACTCAGTGAAGTGTTGTGTAGTGTGACTCAGTGAAGTGTTGTGTAGTGTGACTCAGTGCAGTGTTGTGTAGTGTGACTCAGTGCAGTGCTGTGTAGTGTGACTCAGTGAAGTGTTGTGTAGTGTGACTCAGTGAAGTGTTGTGTAGTGTGACTCAGTGCAGTGCTGTGAAGTGTTGTGTAGTGTGACTCAGTGAAGTGTGGTTTGTTCCTTGCTTTAGCAGCCTGTCAGAATTCCGAAGTCATTCAGGCCTTACTGGAGTTTTAAAATCCCCTGTGGTGCCTTCTCCCTCTCTCTCTTTCTCCATGTATCTCTCACTCTCTCTCTTTCTCTCTCTAACACACACACACACACACACACAAACAAACACCCTCCCTCTTCACATTTTATGCAGGCTGTCACATTGGACACCCCTGTGGCCCCGAGATTGACAGACAGTAACTCTTGAGGATGGGGTCCTGATTGTATGATTATGCATGTCTCCAAACAGAATCCATGTACTCACATACAGATACATGCACACACGCATACACAACCAACCTCAAACACAAACACGCACACACACACACACACTCACACACACATACACACACACACACACACACACACTCATTCACATACACACACACACACACACACACACACACACACACACTCACCACATACACACACACACACACACACACACACACTCATATACACACACACACACATACACACACACACACACACACACACACACACACACACACACACACACACACACACACACTCACGTGCCTCAGGCTTATATACGAGCCACTGAGACTCAGGGGCAATGGCTGGTTGGAATGCTGAGCACAACAAATATACAATCTGATACAGATATAAATTATGTATAAAGGATGTATAAACACTGTATAAAGCGTGAACAAATGTGTGCATTTGGAAAGGTCAGCACTTTCCCAAACAGCATATAGATTAGCAGTAAGCTAGGCTATGCTCACCTCTCTGGTCCAATCAGGGACCAGTCTACAAGTCCAGCACTGCATCATGAATGTCTACAGAGTATCCAGCACTGGAACACAGTCTACAGAGTATCCAGCACTGCATCAAGCCCATTCACCTTCACAGTCTACAGAGTATCCAATGCACTGCATCAAGTCTACAGAGTCCATTTACCCTACAGTCTACAGAGTATCCAGCACTGCATCAAGCCCATTCACCTTTACAGTCTACAGAGTATCCAGCACTGCATCAAGCCCATTCACCTACAGTCTACAGAGTATCCAGCACTGCATCAAGCCCATTCACCAGCACTGCATCAGTTTACTACAGTCTACAGGTATCCAGCACTGCATCAAGCCCATTTACCTACAGTCTACAGAGTATCCAGCACTGCATCAAGCCTGGACTGAAACACTGTTAGAGTCTCTGTAAGAGTATGGATCTTGTGATAGGCTGACTCACCATGAGGGCAGTTAGCTCTCCTAAGTGCGGAAGTGAAAGGTATTGTCTCTGGTGACAGAGGGCCTCTCTCTCTCTGCCGGCACCATTTCTTAAGCCCTGTGGACATTAGACACCTCTCACTGAACTGATTAATTGGAACCATAAATATCTTAATTAATTTTTCCCTTCCCGGCCCGACTTTAAACGATCTTTGGTTGGTTTGTATTAGAGGCAGATCTCGGCCATCCATCTAGGAGACTGGCGCAGTGAGGGCTGTCACCAACTTAACGAGACTGAAAATTTTAATTACGATTCACCCTGTGCTGTCTGTCTTTCTCTCCTTCTCTCTCCTCCCCTTCTCTAATGCACACACACAGACACATATAATTACTCACTCACACATGCACACAAACACAGATAAACACAGCCTCACACAATCAAGCATGCACAAACACACACACAAACACACATGAGTATACACACTCATGCATACGTACACACAGGCATACACACCTTCATAAATGCACAAACATACACACAAACATGCCACTCATGCACACATACAGGCTAACACATAAATGCACAAACATACACACAAACACACATGAGTATACACACTCATGCATACGCACACAGGCACATAAAATGCACAAACATACACACAAACATGCCCACACACACACCAAAGCATATACATAAGAACCTACATCTACACCGACACGCACACACACACAAATACTCTCTCTCTCACACCCACACAGACATAAAGACCAAACACACACACACACACACACACACTCTGAGGTTTTGTCCCTCGGTGCTGAGTGTTCTTTCAGGCCTGTTATCTGTGGTTGAGTACTCACCCGAGCACACACACACACACACACACACACACACACACACACACATACACATACACACTCTGAGGTTTTATGTTATCTGTGGTTGAGTACTCTCTCGAGCTCTGGGGGTTCTCAGGCCAGCAGGAGCTGATGTGAAAAATGAGAACTTATTTCAAACTTATTTCTTCACTGAGGCCTGGAAAAAAACAGAAGAGCATCCACCAGGTTTCTAACCACGCACGCTGACAGAGGGCACCACAACATCCACCAGGTTTCTAACCACGCACGCTGACAGAGGGCACCACAACATCCACCAGGTTTCTAACATGACACCAGGTTTCTAACCACGCACGCTGACAGAGGGCACCGCAACATACACCAGGTTTCTAACCACGCACGCTGACAGAGGGCACCACAACATACACCAGGTTTCTAACCACGCACGCTGACAGAGGGCACCACAACATACACCAGGTTTCTAACCACGCACGCTGACAGAGGGCACCACAACATACACCAGGTTTCTAACCACGCACGCTGACAGAGGGCACCACAACATACACCAGGTTTCTAACCACGCACGCTGACAGAGGGCACCACAACATACACCAGGTTTCTAACCACGAGGGCACGCTGACAGACAGGGGCACCGCACATACACCAGGTTTCTAACCACGCACGCTGACAGAGGGCACCGTCATAACCAGGTTTCTAACCACGCACGCTGAACATACACCAGGTTTCTAACCACGCACGCTGACAGAGGGCACGCTGACAGAGGGCATACACCAGGTTTCTAAGAGGGCACAACATACACCAGGTTTCTAACCACGCACGCTGACAGAGGGCACCACAACATACACCAGGTTTCTAACCACGCACGCTGACAGAGGGCACCGCAACATACACCAGGTTTCTAACCACGCACGCTGACAGAGGGCACCACAACATACACCAGGTTTCTAACCACGCACGCTGACAGAGGGCACCACAACATACACCAGGTTTCTAACCACGCACGCTGACAGAGGGCACCACAACATACACCAGGTTTCTAACCACGCACGCTGACAGAGGGCACCGCAACATACACCAGGTTTCTACAGAGGGCCCACGGTTTCAACCACGCACGCTGACAGGTTTCTAACCACGGGCACCGCAACATACACCAGGTTTCTAACCACGCACGCTGACAGAAGGCACCGCAACATACACCAGGCTCAGAAAGCCATCTGAAAACCAAGAAGCCCGGCCTTGTGCCATGAAAGGATGAGCGGAGGTTTCGCAGGGAAACCCAAAGCCTGGAAAGAGGAACTTGAGAGGTTTTTTTGTTTAATATTTCAGCAGTGTTTTCAGAGGGAAACAGAAAACCTCCTTAAAATTCATTCTGGAGATGTTGTGGAGCACGGGAGTTTGTGCGTAAAAGTTTATAATGATACGGGGGTTGACGGTTCCCAGGATGCATCTGTTTGGCAATGCAGAAACACTTATAACGAGAGATTTTTCTTCCACCTGCTTTGGCCGTTCAAAGGCAAAAACCTGCTAACACGAACCGATCGGACCCTGTTCCTACTTCGCAAATCCGTACCTTTACACACAAAAAAACCCCCAGCTGTAATTGTAGCAGGTGTTGAGAGGGAGAGACTCAGTCATTATCAGGAGAGTGTGAGTGTGCCCTGTGTGGTATTGATTGTAGGCGTTTGAGAGAATAGTTAATTTGTGGGGCTGTCAGGTGGCTGGATCCAGCTAAAATGCTCCTTCTCGGTTCAGTGGCATGCCCTGTGATTCAGAATAAATCTCTCGCTGTGCCGAAGCAAGCACAGGCTGGCGGGCCTTAAAAGCAACGTCCAATCAGCAGCAAGGAGCCCTGCCTGCCTGGTGCATATCCCCACAGTACTGCTGCTCATAACCTTACAGCACTATGAGTCTGATCAGGCTGCTCATAACCTTACAGCACTATGAGCCTGACCAGGCTGCTCATAACCTTACAGCACTATGAGCCTGACCAGGCCGCTCAAAACCTTACAGCACTATGAGCCTGACCAGGCTGCTCATAACCTTTCAGCACTATGAGCCTGACCAGGCTGCTCATAACCTTACAGCGCTATGAGCCTGACCAGGCTGCTCATAACCTTACAGCACTATGAGCCTGACCAGGCTGCTCATAACCTTACAGCACTATGAGCCTGACCAGGCTGCTCATAACCTTACAGCACTATGAGCCTGACCAGGCTGCTCATAACCTTACAGCACTATGAGTCTGACCAGGCTGCTCACTATGAGCCTGACCAGGCTGCTCATAACCTTACAGCACTCCTGATAACCTTACAGCACTATGAGCCTGACCAGGCTGCTCATAACCTTACAGCACTATGAGCACCAGGCTGAGCCTACCTGAGGCTGCTCATGAGCCTGACCAGGCTGCTCATAACCTTACAGCACTAGCCTGACCAGGCTGCTCATAACCTTACACTATGAGCCTGACCAGGCTGCTCATAACCTTACAGCACTATGAGCCTGACCAGGCTGCTCATAACCTTACAGCACTATGAGCAGGCTGCTCATAACCTTACTATGAGCAGGCTGCTCACTATGAGCCTGACCAGGCCTGCTGCATAACCTTACAGCACTATGAGCCTGACCAGGCTGCTCATAACCTTACAGCACTATGAGCCTGACCAGGCTGCTCATAACCTTACAGCACTATGAGCCTGACCAGGCTGCTCATAACCTGACCAGGCTGCTCATAACCTTAGCAGAGCCTGACCAGGCTGCTCAGCCAGGCTGCTCATGACCTGAGGCCTGAGCCTGACCAGGCTGCTCATAACCTTACAGCACTATGAGCCTGACCAGGCTGCTCATAACCTTACAGCACTATGAGCCTGACCAGGCTGCTCATAACCTTACAGCACTATGAGCCTGACCAGGCTGCTCATAACCTTACAGCACTATGAGCCTGACCAGGCTGCTCATAACCTTACAGCACTATGAGCCTGACCAGGCTGCTCATAACCTTACAGCTCTATGAGCCTGACCAGGCTGTCTGAATGTAGGAGATATAATGCAAAAAAATGTATATTAAACCCAAAAAGTTAACTTTTAACTTTCATGGTCATTCAGTAAAAGGGCCCTGAATTATGATATAATCAGTTCTGTTTTGTGACCCTTCCTCACCCATCGTTTTTCCCATGTGTCACTTAAGTTGAAGGTCACAGGTATACAGGTTCTGATATTTCACCACGTATTCTATAAACTTTAGTGCTATGCATTCTTCTACATACTCAGCTTCAAATGAATGTCTTTTTTCAGTTTTCTCCTTTCTCCCCACGCAAACTAAACCAGGATTCCATGAGCCCAAATGAGAGACTCCCACAGACCCAGCTGGAGAATGCTGACTCCAATCTGTGTGACGGCTATCCCTGACTTCTTTCCACACTGCAGATGCGGCATCAATTACATTTTCCTGCCAGTAGAGGGTACTAGAGAGCAATGAGACAGAGGACTTTCACTGCCTTAAACCCTATTCTTCTTGGGGGAGGCTAAGCTAGAAGCTTCCCTGCTGATTCGGACCTGTGACCATGGCCAGTTATGGTATGACTGGCACTAGATCACTGCTCAGGCTCCACGTCACACAAAAAAAAACGGGTGCTTTTACTCTGCGGGTCGCCCAAAAGCTCAGCTCCTGTGTCCTATGCCTGAGCCATTGAAGCTGAAACTACTCCAACTGGGATGAGTCGTTATGAATATTCATGAATTGGGCGCGTCCAAGGACAACGCCATAGCAACGGTTAGCAGCTTTGAATTCCTAATGAGCATTCACAGTACTGTGAAATAGCACCGTACGGTCATGTCCTCCAACGGGAGCCCCCACGCGGTTTGGAATGAGAGAGGGTGGAAATAACAAAAGAGCTGAACCATCTGGTTGAGCAATAGAATGTATGCGTCACGTTACATTCCAAGAATTTTGATGAAAAATTTTTCCTGTGTTTCTCTAAAGGTTTTCCTAAAACATTTATATGGCATTGTTTGCAATATATGGAATATGGTGTCACACTGATGCGTACCTAACCATTACATTACACTGTAACCTCTGAGCTACAAGCCCAGCTCCCTAACCATTTCACTACACTGTAACCTCTGAGCTACAAGCCCAGCTCCCTAACCATTACACTACACTGTAACCTCTGAGCTACAAGCCCAGCTCCCCAACCATTATACTACACTGTAACCTCTGAGCTACAAGCCCAGCTCCCTAACCATTACACTACA
Source organism: Albula goreensis (assembly GCA_022829145.1). Taxonomy (NCBI): domain Eukaryota; kingdom Metazoa; phylum Chordata; class Actinopteri; order Albuliformes; family Albulidae; genus Albula; species Albula goreensis. The sequence goes on from CM040743.1 coordinate 1,756,873, forward strand.
CTGTAACCTCTGAGCTCTGACAAAGCCCAGCTCCCCAACCATTATACTACACTGTAACCTCTGAGCTACAAGCCCAGCTCCCAACCATTATACTACACTGTAACCTCTGAGCTACAAGCCCAGCTCCCTAACCATTATACTACACTGTAACCTCTGAGCTACAAGCCCAGCTCCCCAACCATTATACTACACTGTAACCTCTGAGCTACAAGCCCAGCTCCCTAACCATTATACTACACTGTAACCTCTGAGCTACAAGCCCAGCTCCCTAACCATTATACTACACTGTAACCTCTGAGCTACAAGCCCAGCTCCCTAACCATTATTCTACACTGTAACGTCTGAGCTACAAGCCCAGCTCCCTAACCATTATACTACACTGTAACCTCTGAGCTACAAGCCCAGCTCCCTAACCATTATACTACACTGTAACCTCTGAGCTACAAGCCCAGCTCCCTAACCATTATACTACACTGTAACCTCTGAGCTACAAGCCCAGCTCCCTAACCATTATACTACACTGTAACCTCTGAGCTACAAGCCCAGCTCCCTAACCATTATACTACACTGTAACCTCTGAGCTACAAGCCCAGCTCTCTAACCATTATACTACACTGTAACCTCTGAGCTACAAGCCCAGCTCCCTAACCATTATACTACACTGTAACCTCTGAGCTACAAGCCCAGCTCCCTAACCATTATACTACACTGTAACCTCTGAGCTACAAGCCCAGCTCCCTAAACTACATAGAATACCCAAACAATAATTTCCAAGTGGTTATGATGTCCCTCCTTTGTCGTTTTTATCTCTTGATTTGAGGTCACTTTTTTTTTGCCACTCATTGCTATTTCCTGAGGTATCAATATGACATCCTGCCTCTTTTTTTTGGGTTTGCAGAACTCTGCATGGCCTATAAGTCTGCCGAGATGGTGACCCTAAACATTCTCAACTTCTTAGTGACCGATGAGGCAGAATTCTTCAGTTGAAAATCACTGAATACAGCCTGCGGTTTCAGGCACTGAGATTCATGCTTTTGTCATGACACCGATGCCGTCCAAGTTTCTGATGGGAACTCTTGTACTTTGTACAAAGCTGGCCTAATCTGACATTCACCCCTGTTCTCAGGGGAGCGAGAAAGCGAGAGAGAGAGAGAGAGAGAGAGAGAGAGAGAGAGAGAGAGAGAGAGCGAGAGAGAGAGGCTTTTATGTAGGATGGTTGGGAGGGTAGGTAACGTGCTTCAGGACTTCAGAGGATAAAACCGAATTAGAGTGTCAGAAAGACACACAATCCAGGCACCATTTGTTTGAAGACTTATTTGAAAAAATCCACATGAATTGCACATTTCCAAAGTGCTAAAGAAGAGCTGGAGAGCCGCATCCATTTTACAATCTCTGTGTGCAGATTAGAGAAAAGCACAAACACAAGCAGCAGGGGAAGGGAACGATGAGCTTAAGTTGGCAGGACCTTGTCCCGGTCATAATACCCTTCCCAGAGAAAAGCCTTACAAACAGGCCGGTCTGTCTTACAATGACCACAGTTACCAAGGAAACAGCCCAGTCTGCCTCACAATGACCAGTGTTACCAAGGAAACAGACCAGTCTGCCTCACAATGACCAGAGTTACCAAGGAAACAGACCAGTCTGCCTCACAATGACCAGAGTTACCAAGGAAACAGACCAGTCTGCCTCACAATGACCACAGCTACCAAGGAAACAGACCAGTCTGCCTCACAATGAGCAGAGTTACCAAGGAAACAGACCAGTCTGCCTCACAATGACCAGAGTTACCAAGGAAACAGACCAGTCTGCCTCACAATGACCACAGCTACCAAGGAAACAGACCAGTCTGCCTCACAATGAGCAGAGTTACCAAGGAAACAGACCAGTCTGCCTCACAATGACCAGAGTTATCAAGGAAACAGGCTGGTCTGTCTCACAATGACCACAGTTACCAAGGAAACAGGCCAGTCTGTCTCACAACAGCCAAAGAAACCACAGAGATGGGCCGGTTTCAGAATGACCTCAGCTACCAAAGAAACAGGCTTGTCTATATAAACAATGCCACTGTATCCATGGGAACAGAGCAGTCTACATCAAAATGACCACGGTAACAGACCAGTCTACCTCAGGAATATCACAATAACCATAGAAACAGACCTTGTCTACTTAAAAAAAAGCTGATTAACCATGGAAACAAACCAGTCTACTTCATAATGTCCACAGCGATCACAGAAAAAAACATATAGTTATAAATCTGGTTTAGCTATAAATCCCTGTTTCAGAAATATGGCCGTAACCCTGGAAACAAACCAGTCTTCTCCTAAATACCACTATAACCGCAGACCGCTAGCACGAGCTAAAGAACCCAAGAATGCAGTGCTACTTCACACGGGTGAGACCAAAAACCCGCGGTGCGGTCGCAGGCCTCCGCTCGGCTGCTGCCCTGATCTCACCATCTACAACCTCCAGCAGATAGAGCTGGCTTTGTGCTAATCTGATTACACTAACTTTGTTCTTATAGCTTTTAATATAAGCATAAAGCCCTGTCTCCCCCCGGCTCAGTATATGTACTCAGGATTTCTGATGACCTGGCGATCAGCATCCCATTTGTCCCCATGGCAGCGAAAGCCCAATCCTGTTTATGCACACACAGGGTATGCATGATATATGCAGGACATAAACAGTGCAGACCATGCAGACAGAGGGGATCGCACGTTCCACTGGGGACCCATAATGCCTTGCGTTTAAGCGCTGAAGTTTAAGAGCGCTTTATCCTTTAAAAATAGTTTGTGACATTTTAGCAACATCCCCTGAAATACTGGGATCTCTCCCAAGAACAAGGCTGTGTGCATAACCTCACTAACACACTGCTGGAGCACACAGGCGGCACACACACACACGCTCACACTCACACTCATACACACACACACACTCCTACAGTATAAACACACACTCACACTCATACACACTCATACACACACACACAGCATGTAGTGTGTAAAGCATGGCCTGATTCATGTACTGTGTGGGAAGTAAAATGTGGAATATGTAGTTGGTGCCATTTGTAGTGTGTGGGATTTGCAGCATGTAACACCCCAGTGGCGTGTTTCATTTGTAGCGTGCGGTGTCTTGTGTGTGTGGGCTGTGTAGTGTTTTTAGCATGTAGTGTGTGGGGTTTGAAGTGTGCATGTTGCAGTGGCAGTGTTTAGTCTGTAGCAGTGACCGGTGTCTCCTGCCCTCCCTGCTCTGAAGGACACTCCCACAGAGTGGCTGTCCTGCTGGACACCAGGCACAGCACGGGTCTGTGTCTGGCTCGGCCGGAGGTGGACACAGGGCCACTGTCAGACCTGCAGGCCTGCTGACCGGAGCTAGTGAGGGGGAGGGGCAGTGACCCTCCAATTAACCCCAAAAACGCCCTCTCCTCCTGTGTGTGTTTGTGTGTGTTTGTGTGTGACTTTGAGCTCAGCGGTACAGAGACAGGAAGGGAGTGTGTGCATTTATATGTGTGTGTGTGTCAGTGTGTGTGCGTGTGTGTGTATATGCTTGTAATCGTCTGTGCATGTGTGCGTGTATGCGTTTATATTTGTCTATGCATGTGTGTGCGTGTGTGTCTGTGTGTGTTTATTTGCATGTGTCAGCTGTTTTGTAATTATAATTCATTTTTCACCAAATCTCAAATGTATTTTGTTTTTCCAATGTAGGTCAGTTTAAACTTATTTTGGTGTGCTGTTCTGTGCTGTGTTATGCTGAAAATGTAGTGCTGTGTTCTGTTAGGTCGGCACTGTGTATATACGCATGTATGCACTTAGGGAAGAGATCTGTATTTTAGAGGTTGTTTGTGGGGTTTGGGGCTCTGTATTTTAGAGGTTGTTTGTGGGGTTAGGGGCTCTGTATTTTAGAAGTTGTTTGTGGGGTTAGGGGCTCTGTATTTTAGAGGTTGTTTGTGGGGTTAGGGGCTCTGTATTTTAGAGGTTGTTTGTGGGGTTTGGGGCTCTGTATTTTAGAGGTTGTTTGTGGGGTTAGGGGCTCTGTATTTTAGAGGTTGTTTGTGGGTTAGGGGCTCTGTATTTTAGAGGTTGTTTGTGGGGTTTGGGGCTCTGTATTTTAGAGGTTGTTTGTGGGGTTAGGGGCCCTGTATTTTAGAGGTTGTTTGTGGGGTTAGGGGCTCTGTATTTTAGAGGTTGTTTGTGGGGTTAGGGGCTCTGTATTTTAGAGGTTGTTTGTGGGGTTAGAGGCTCTGTATTTTAGAGGTTGTTTGTGGGGTTAGGGGCTCTGTATTTTAGAGGTTGTTTGTGGGGTTAGGGGCTCTGTATTTTAGAGGTTGTTTGTGGGGTTAGGGGCTCTGTATTTTAGAGGTTGTTTGTGGGGTTAGGGGCTCTGTATTTTAGAGGTTGTTTGTGGGGTTAGGGGCTCTGTATTTTAGAGGTTGTTTGTGGGGTTAGGGGCTCTGTATTTTAGAGGTTGTTTGTGGGGTTTGGGGCTCTGTATTTTAGAGGTTGTTTGTGGGGTTAGGGGCTCTGTATTTTAGAGGTTGTTTGTGGGGTTAGGGGCTCTGTATTTTAGAGGTTGTTTGTGGGGTTAGGGGCTCTGTATTTTAGAGGTTGTTTGTGGGGTTAGGGGCTTTGTATTTTAGAGGTTATTTGTGGGGTCAGGGGCTCTGTATTTTAGAGGTTGTTTGTGGGGTTTGGGGCTCTGTATTTTAGAGGTTGTTTGTGGGGTTAGGGGCTCTGTATTTTAGAGGTTGTTTGTGGGGTTAGGGGCTCTGTATTTTAGAGGTTGTTAGTGGGGTTAGGGGCTCTGTATTTTGGGAGTGCAGCTGAAATGGGACGGCTGCGCAGAAGGATTAGCGGCAGAATGGCGGGATGGCAACACCTAGCAATCTTGGCCCTTCTGTTTTGGGTTAAGCGGAGCCGCACGTGGGCACAGCAGGGCATGCTGGGAGGTTTTCTGCTGGGGCATGCTGGGAATGTTTTTTTCAGGAGGCTTATCACGGCAGGCTTTTGGTGGCCGTGTTCTGCATGGAAATGAACCCATCACCTCCACTGCAGTGTGTGTGTGTGTGTGTGTGTGTGTGTGTGTATTTCTGGAGCTCTTTAGGCTTATTGCTGTGTCATATATCAACAAGCTCAAGCAATCATGAAGTAAATTTCAGCAACCTTTATATAAGTGTACTTCATGACCTCTCTCTCTAAGAAAACACGCACACACATACACACACACACACACACAGTCGCACTCACACACTTTTTTGCCAGATGATGTTTATGAGTCTCTGATGCAACAATTTCTTTCAGTTCTTCTCTCCCTCTTTCTTTTTATCCCCCCCTCCATTTATCTGTCTTTCCTTCTCCCTCTCCTGGGGTATTAGGTATTCACAGATCACCGCGGCACGCAGGAAAAGTTATCACTCCATCTTTCCTTCCGTCTCTCCCTCTCTCTATCGCTCTAATCTCCCTTAATCTTCCAGCCCAGAGTGAAGTGAGAATTAGTTTCTCACTCTCTTTCATCAATCTCTCTCCTTCCCCCTCCATTCCCTCACCCCACCCCCTCCCCCAAGCCCTTTCTCAGAGCGGTAACGGAGAGTTCAGTCAATCAGATTGTCTGTATTAACCTGTCAGTCTCGCTCTGTCATGCTGTCAGGACCCTAGAGCAGCCTATCCTATCAGACTGGGGAGAGAGATGAAGGAACAGGGCCTGAATGGAATTAACACTGACAGAGGTTTAACATGATATGTACACACTGACCGACAGCACACTACAGTACATTAACACTACACTGAGAGAGAGAGGGTTAATACAGTATATACACACTGACTGAATGCACACTACAGTACATTAACACTGCACTGAGAGAGAGAGTGTTAATACAGTATATACACACTGACTGACTGCACACTACAGTACATTAACACTGCACTGAGAGAGGGAGGGTTAATACAGTATATACACACTGACTGAATGCACACTACAGTACATTAACACTGCACTGAGAGAGAGAGGGTTAATACAGTATAAACACTGACTGACTGCACACTACAGTACATTAACACTGCACTGAGAGAGGGAGGGTTAATACAGTATATACACACTGACTAGAAACAGAATAGTTGCATTTTACTGCAAGATATTGGGAGATAAAGATAATGGCAAGAAATGGCATTAACACGGGGTGGGGGGTGGATGGAGGCAAACAAAGAATGAGACAGATATAAAGAGAGAGGGATAAACAGATGAGGCAGAAGGAGCATATGACTGGAAGAATAGAGTGAAAAAGAGTGAGGGATGAGAGGAGAGATTGAAAGGAGATAAGAGGTAATCCCTGTGTTGAGAGGGAACGAGGGAGTGAGAAACCGAGAGGAGAGAGCTAGAAAGAGACTGAGAGAGAGAGGGGGGAGAGGGGAGATAGGGTATGACTCCCTGTCAGAGTGTCTGCCCCCCCACTTTACCACTGCAGTTTGAAAGAGATGGAGAAAGAAGGAGACAGAGGCTCACATTAGTGTTAACACTGTCTGTGCTAAAGTAAAACCACACACACACACACACACACACACACACACATACACACACAGTCCTCCAAAACAGGAAGGTCAAACACTACTGCTGCGCAATAAGCAAGAGAATAAAGTGTGTGTGACAGAGGAAAAGCGAAAGAAAGACACAGAGAAAGAGTACTAGCTCGTTTGAAGTGGGACTCCTATCTCCAGCTCTTTGGATTATTTTTCTATTTTTGTGTATGTATGTATGTATGCGTGTGTGTGTGTGTGTGTGTGTGTGTGTGAGTGTGTGTGTGTGCGTGTGTGTGTATGTGTGTGTTTGTGTATGTGTGCGTGTGAGTGTGTGTGTGTGTGTGTGTATGTATGTGTGTGCGTGTGTGTGTATGTATGTGTGTGTGTGTGTGCGTGTGTGTATGTGTGCGTTTGTGTATGTGTATGTGTGCGTGTGTGTGTATGTATGTGTATGTGTGTGTGTGTGTGTATGTATGTGTGTGTTTGTGTATGTATGTGTGTGTGTGCGTGTGTGTGCGTGTGTGTGTGTGTCTCCAGCCTGAAAATAGATACATTTCACCGATATTTACCATGGTGTATGAAGCCCCTTGGTTAGTGTGTGTGTGTGTGTGTGTGTGTGTGTGTTGGTTCGTGTGTGTGTTGCATTGAAGCCTGTTGGTTAGTGTGTGTGTTGCATTGAAGCCTGTTGGTTAGTGTGTGTGTTGCATTGAAGCCTGTTGGTTAGTGTGTGTGTTGCATTGAAGCCTGTTGGTTAGTGTGTGTGTTGCATTGAAGCTCTGCTGTGATGAGATTGGTTTTGAGGGTGGAACAGCAGGAGGGCAGCAGAACATCACTGCTTCATCTTCCCACCATCCAGCACAATCACAGAGAGAGAGAGAGAGAGAGAGAGAGAGAGAGAGAGAGAGGAGAGACCTTTGATGCCCCGTTAATAAAAGATTAACGGAGACAAAAAACACACATTATACGTAACAAGTCCCAATTTACATTCAAAAAGGGAAAAATGTGGCTCTCAGAACTGATGATTAGAAGAAGCTCAAGCACAAGTCCTCTACATGAGAGCCAATCGACAGGCCTGCCTGCAAACTTTTTTTCCCACAACTGCCTAAATCACCCCCCCACAGCTACAGCCCGGACAAACTCCTCTTTCTAGAGACACGCCTGAGCGAACCGCCTGAAATCCAACAGCGGATCCGCGGGCCGATTCTCTAAATCCTGTTCCGCCTCGTCACCCAGGTCTCCGGTTCGGCCTGGCCAAACCGTTAAAAAAACAAAAAAAAAAAAAAAAACACAGGCAACTCTTGTGTGCATACCTGCACTCCGGTCAGGAAAAAATGAATTAAAACCATGCAAAAGAGCTTCACTCACAGCGCTCTCAGTTAGAGGAACAAGTTATCCAATCAATAATGTTCAATCAATAGGGTAGCGGTGTTGTATACTGGATAAAGAGCCAGTTTTCCAGCACAGAGGTGGTGGGTTTGACTGCTGGGTAGACCAAAGACATTGCACCCTTGAGCCAGGTACTTAAGAACCAAAAATTCTTCAGTAAACACCCAGCTGTAGAAATGCAAACTGTTTAAGTTGATCTGGATGACAGCATCTGCTAAACAACTAAATATAACACATCTAATGAGTCCAAAAAGACAGCAGCTGACTGAGAGAACACAAGCTGATGTAGGCTACTCCCTTTTTCAGAATGGAGGCTGCAGCCCTACATCTTAATCTCAGATGTGTATTCTCTGACCTCATTGGCAGGGCTGCAGTTCTCTCCATCCAATCAACAGTAGATGTGAAACTGTAACCTATCATTTACTCTGATTCACATCCTTTGAACGATGTACCTTCACACAAAGAGAATACAGGGTGTCCTTGGCAACGTCTTCAAACGTTCCCATGTTTGGGGAGGGACAACAGTAGCAGTCACCTGCTACACCAAGACCAGTCTGCACTGGGTGGGGGAGGGAGGGAGGCGTGCATTAAAGACTTGCATTAATGTCAGCTCATCCTCATAAACGTTTGCCTTGTGTTTCTTCATTTCCCCAGTGTGGCGGCTGACAGAGCTGGAGGAATGTGTGTGTCCGGGATCAGTGAGGAGGAAGAGGAGGAAGAGAGAGAGGAAGTCATATTAGATATAAGAGGTACATCATATCTCTCATTTACAGCTAGCAGCGGGGCTGGGGTTGCCTTTACCCTTTATGCAGAGATCAGGCGTTTTCCTAAACTAGGTCACCAAACAATGGAGGACAGGGAGAGGGGGCCACAATGGGGGGGAGCATTTATGTCATCGACAAGAAGAAGACACACCCTCCCAAAAAGTTATGTAACACAGGCAAGGGTCAGCAGAAGTGGCCAATCATGCGTAGCCGTTAAAGCCTGAAGTGGCTGACTTGAGTAACGATAGCATTAAAAGAGGAGGAGTCTCCACACCCACCAGAGGGGTCTCTGATTGGACAAATGTCCTTTGTTCAGTGAGATTCTCCTGACGGGGGCTCAGACTGGAGTCCCACCGCGGGGTGATTAAAAGCCTTCATCAACCTCCAGGCCTGGAGCGGTCGCTATGACTCTGAGCTGAGTCACTCTCTGGTACACTGACGCTCCGCTCGAAGACTCAGCCTCCGTACCGCATGCTCCGCCTGAACCCCCAGCTGCTCTGAAACCATGGCAACTGCTCCCCTGCCCACCCCCCACACCCCCTCCTGCAGGCCGGCAAATACCCGCCCCGAGGAACAGCTCCTCCGGCCTGGGGTGACATCAAGGGGTTTCCAATATAGCAGGCTATCCAAGACCCTTTAGCTATGGACCGTCCCCCAATCCTGACTCCAGTCCAGTATATCACATTCTCCAGTCCAGTCCAGTCACAGAGTCCAGTCCAGTATATCACTGCCTCCACTCAGAGTGTGGTACCCCAGTACACCCAAGGTTGTCCAGGAGCTGCATAAATAATTGACAGTCCACCTTCGAGCTCCCAGCCAATCCCAGGAGGCCATAGGTAGGCCCTCCCCAGGATGTGTCTCTGTGATAGAGCAGATGTGAAGCGCACACTCTGCCCTCGAGACCAATGAGAGCTGGCCCACCCTCACTGCACAGTAAATACAGCGCTGGCCCGGCCACAGAGAGCCAACCTGCAATAACAGCGTGTGGGTTAACTCAATCAGCCTGGCATCCGCCCGCTCATTCATCACAGGGTGCCCGCCGCTACGGCGCAGATGTGACAAAAAGCCATTACCCGTTTGGTAGTTCAGCAGTACCTTCCACCAGAGTGTTCTCTCGGACCCTCGAGAGGCTTTGACGTGGAACCCAAGTGGACTCCCAAAACTTTAAGTCCCCCCGGGACCCTGCGGCAAACTCCAGCCAACATCCCCCGCCAGCCCCCCCCCCCCGCAGGCCTCAGAGCTGGGCCTCACACGTGATCCTCTTTCCTTTTACAAAATTGCCTCTCATAGGCCTCTCATTAGCCTTTGACGCTCGCTGATGATGTCACACTCACTGTGACATCATCAGCTGCTAATGTCTGATTCCAGTCCGGACCCAGCCCCCTGCATCCCCTCGGGTCCGACTCTGTCAAAATACAAGGAGGAGTGAAGTGGTCTTAAGACCCATCTCTTCAGACTATACCTGGTCTACCCATCATATCACCATGTAGCACTTGTTGTACCCGTATTGTGACACTTTCTGTCTTTCTTGTATTGTCATTACACTAACTGTAGGCACTTCTTGTATGTCACTTTGGATAAAAGCATCTGCAGAATGAATGAATGTAAATGTAAAGCTGACCAGACAAGGGACATCTGAGCCCTGAGCGCTTCTGCACACTCCTAAGGCCTACTGAGCCCCTGGTCCACTTTAATCAGTGCCATTTTAGGGAGAAAGACTCACCCTAAGCATGGCACTCAGGAATACAGTATGTCTGATCCATATTCACTACTTGAGTAAGACATGCCTTTAGCTTGCCAGCTAAAAAAAGAAGATTTTATAGTCAGTGCACAGCAGAAAAACTGGCCTCCAGTTCCTCATGAAACATGAATCTCCTTCCTTTGGCAACAAACCCATCACAGCCCAAAGACAGCAAGTTAGTTTCTCCGTTTCTAGTGGACAATGTGAGTACCTCCTGCAAATCTACTGAAAATCTACCCACGGTGGTAATATCCACCAAAACGTTTCAGAGAGAAAAGAGAGAGGGAAAGAGATATGTAGACCTGGGGCTGCTTATCCAATCAGGGCCCCAGAGCATACCTGGTCAGCAGTATAGAGCATTCTAATTGGTCACCACTCCCCAGCAGAAGATGAGGCTCATTTTAAACCTGCACCAAGCAGCATTTCATTAGAGAAAGCAAATCTCCAAATATACTGCCCCAATTAATCTGTTTCATATCCTCCCAGAAACAGATAAAATACATCTGGATAAAGAGACCTACAACAATAGATTTGGCAGCCCAATACCTCTCTGTCTGCTATAATTTACGAGAGGGTGATGCTCTCTTTTTGTCTCATTTTTTTGTTTATAAGCTGCAGAACAGAGATGTCTTGTTGTGCTTGTTAGACAAATATCTGTTTAAGAAGGAGTGAGGGTGAGGGGGTTACCCTTGTTTGGTTTTTATGTTTTTTTTAATTTGGCTCTTTGTGGTTTAGTGCTTTTGCAACTCAACAATAATATGCTTAATTATTTTACTTTCATGCTAATAAAGAATATTTGAATTTGAGCTGAATTCGAACCTCAGGTGTAGATAGAGGGACAGAGAGAGAGAGAGAGAGAGGAGAGAGAAACATATTGAATTAACTGGTGCATACTGGAGACAATTAATTTGTATTTACCTTCAAATTACTTTCTGTATGCTTTGGCAATGTCCATGGACGCAATAAAGCAAGCTGAATTTGAATTACAGAGAGAGAGATGACGAGAGATCTAAACAACTATTAAAGAAAAAGAGAAAGAGAGGGAGAGAGGCATACACATAAGCATCAGAGAGAGAGACTTTCGCGCTGTCCCTTACCCCTCTAACCTCCAGTGCTTTAATCTTTTGAAACCCATCTGAATTTAATTAATTTACCCTCCTCACCCTGGGGGTCCGGCACAGCGGTCTTCAGATTCAGATCACGTCTGGCTCATCAGACACAAACAGACTGACGAGAGAGAGATGGAGGAGACCAGGAGAAATAGAGAGATAGATGTAGGAAAAGAGGAGAGACGGAGAGAAACAGAGAGGAGAAGATGGAGGGAGATGGAAAAAAGAGGAAAAAGAGAGAGAGAACAAAGAGAGGGAGATTGAGTGAGATGGAAACAAGAGGAAAGAGTGAGAGGAACAGAGAGGGAGGGCAGAGAATTATACAGGATTATGTGTGTTTGAACCCAGTCTGTCCGCAGTGCTCGTAGTAACAAATTCCTCTTTAATTAAAAATCTAAATCCTGCTTGCTGTAAAGCCTCCTTTTTTAATAATTAACACTCTTTCTGCAACCCCCCGCCAAAAAAAACTATTAAAACTTCTGCAATTTTACTTCAAAACCCATTAATTAAACACGCAAACCGCACAATGGAGGGACATAGAAACAGATCCCTGTATTGCTCCTTAGCAGGCTGGCTAATTGATCCAGACTGGTATGTTTACCAGTGGGACAGAAAAGGTGAACCGCTTTTATTTAGGGTGGTATTTCTGTCCTTCTGGTTTTAGGGGGGATTGTGGGAAGAGAGGGGCGCTCGTTGTCTCGCAGGAGACTTGACTTTTACTACACCATGCCTTCAATCATTCTGTGCCTTCCTCCACCAACCCCCAACCCCCCACCCACCCATTTCTCATCGTGGTCCTCGTGTGAAGCGTGGCCTGAGTCAATTAATCAAAACTTCTGACAGGTATTTATATGATTCCAGATTTCGGTGGTTTCAGACATTAATTATTGAACTTAATTCCTGGGAGCTGGCCAACCCATTGATGTCTTTTAAAAAGATGGCTGTTTCTGTTGTAGAAATCAATGCTGGCGTGACGCTGTGGGCCAGAGGCCTGCTGTGAGCTGTGCTAGAGCAGGTACGATCATACATGGGAGAGCCGTCAACAAAAAAAAAAAAAACAAAAAGAAACGAAAATGGGAAAACAATTAAACCAGTAGCTGATGATAAATGAGGCGGGCAGGGTTTTGGTCGTGTGACCTGCCGAGAGGCGTGCACACGCATGCTCCAGGCCGAACCCCAGGGCCTGCAGTCGCTAGGCTTTTACCCATAATCCATCTCAGCAACGAGAGAGAGCCGGGGCCAGATTGAAACCGCTGGGCTGCTAAATCGGTCAGACGCCAAATAAAAAAAAATAAATCATTTGTTTTCTCTCTCTCACTCTCTCCCTATTTCTCTTTCTCTCATTCTCTGTCCATCTCTCCCTCCCTCTTTTTATCTCTCACTCTTTCTTCATCCTTCACTCTGCCTCTATCTTACCCTCACACTTTTTCTTTCTCTCATTCAACCTATTTTTCTCTCTCTCTCACTCATTCTCCCTCCTCCCCCTCCCTCCCTCTCCTCCCTCCCTCCCTCCTCTCTCTCTCTCTCTCTCTCTCTCTCCTCCCTCCTTCCTCCCTCTCTCTATCTCCCTCCCTCCCTCCCTCCCTCCCTCCTCCCTGGCACGGTCTCCCTCTCGCTTACAGCTGGAGGGTAAAAGGCTTGTTCCGCCAAAGTTCACAAAGAGAGACCCGTGCTCGTGTAGCGTCCTGTGGCGTGGGCATTAAAAATGGAAGGATGTAGTGAGAGCGGAAGAGAGAGAGAGAGACAAATCAAGCAATAGGCGTACCCCACTCTCCTCTCTCCTCTCCAAAAACAGGGGCATGCCCCCTCTCTCTCCTCCGTCCTCGTCTCTGGCTCTGAGAGGCGGCCTGGCCTCCAGGATTTCTACACTCAGTGAAATAACCGTGTCTCTCTTACCCCCCCCTGCACTTCACCAACAAGCATTCACACCGCACCTCATCAATATTCATCTGCACCTCTCTCTCTCTCTCTCTCTCTCTCTCACAATCTATTTGTCTGAATCTATTATTTCAGTTTTTTTTTAAATTCCCTGGAAGGCCCATATCCCCCCCAACCTTTGCATGTTTGGAGCGTGCGCGTGCGCGTGTGCATGTGCGTGCGCGTGTGCACGTGTCAAAAGCTCTCTCGTTCACTGCACTAGGACCGTCTCATCTGGGCAAGAAGACACATTTAAGCACCCATGGCTGAATCCAGTCCAGTATAGCACAGAGTCCAGTCCAGTCCAGTAGCACAGAATCCAGTCCAGTATAGCACAGACTCCAGTCCAGTCCAGACTAGCACAGACTCCAGTCCAGTATAGCACAGACTCCAGTCCAGTATGACAGGAAGTCCAGTCCAGTGAGTGGAGTTCTCTCCATTTGAGGACACAACCTCCATGGTCAGCTGTGGTTTTGGATTTGTCTGCTTAATTACATCAATACTGAATTTAATGAACTAATTAGCAATGGGTTCCATGCCCCCCCACTCCCCACCCCTGTGCTAACACACAGATCTCATGGAACCCCTTTTTTTTGCTGCAAACATTTCGTTTCACGGTAAAGTTTGTATCAATTCCTTCTGGACATGTCTCCTCTCCTCTCCCCTCCTCTCCCTCCCCCCTCTTTTCCTCTCCGCCCCTCCCTGCTTCTCTCCCCTTTCCTCCCTCTCCTCTCCTCCCTCCTCCTCCTCTCTCTCTTCCGCCTCTCCTCCTCCTCCTCATCTCCTCTTCTCTCCTCTCTTCCTCTCCACTCCTCCTCCCTCCTCTCCCTCCTCCTCTCCTCTCCTCTCCTCTCTCCTCTCGCTTTGCATGTTTGGAGCGTGCGCGTGCGGCGTGCGCGTGCGTGCGCGTGCGCGTGTGCGTGTGCGTGCGCGTGTGCACGTGTCAAAAGCTCTCTCGTTCACTGCACTAGGACCGTCTCATCTGGGCAAGAAGACACATTTAAGCACCCATGGCTGAATCCAGTCCAGTATAGCACAGAGTCCAGTCCAGTATAGCACAGAATCCAGTCCAGTATAGCACAGACTCCAGTCCAGTATAGCACAGACTCCAGTCCAGTATAGCACAGACTCCAGTCCAGTATGACAGAAGTCCAGTCCAGTGTGAGTGGAGTTCTCTCCATTTGAGGACACAACCTCCATGGTCAGCTGTGGTTTTGGATTTGTCTGCTTAATTACATCAATACTGAATTTAATGAACTAATTAGCAATGGGTTCCATGCCCCCCCACTCCCCACCCCTGTGCTAACACACAGATCTCATGGAACCCCTTTTTTTTTGCTGCAAACATTTCGTTTTCACGGTAAAGTTTGTATCAATTCCTTCTGGACATGTCTCCTCTCCTCTCCCCTCCTCTCCTCCTCTCCCCTCTTTTCCTCTCCGCCCCTCCCCTGCTTCTCTCCCCTTTCCTCCTCTCCTCTCCTCCCCTCCCCTCCTCCTCTCTCTTCCGCCTCTCCTCTCCTCCTCTTCTCCTCTTCTCTCCTCTCTTCCTCTCCTCTCCTCCTCCTCTCCTCTCCACTCCTCCTCTCCTCTCCTCTCCTCTCACTCATCGCTCGGCCCTCACCATTATCTCTGATGACTGAGCTGTCAGCTCCCGCCTCATTAGAGCCAGCCATCACCGGCACATTCTCCGCCAGTGTCACTCCCTATCTTCATCTTCATCTTCATCGCTGCTGCATTATCATTAACATTGCTAGAGAGCCAGGGAGGGACCGAGCACAGCAATGAGCGCGGCGACGAGAGATACGAGAGAGGGGGAGAGAAAGAGAGAGAGAGGACATGGATAACAGACAGAAGGCCTTGGGTGTGTATGAAATGATTGAGACGAGGAAAAACACAGAGGTGAAGGATGGAGTCAGGGAAAGGAAGAGAGGGAGATGGGAACAAAAAGAGAGAGAGAGAGACAGAAAGTGAGAGAGAAACTGAGAGAGAGAGAAAGAGATGGAGAGAGAGAAACAGTGGGTCAAAGCGGAGCAGAAGGAAAGAAAGCAGGCAAGAGGTGGATCTAATCGGCTGAAAGAGGCCTGTGAAATGGCGACAGGGTTTAAGGAATTACTGCTGAGTTTCCCTCTCTCTGCCTCTCTGTGAATAATGGGATTATGCCCTGCTTTCTCTGGGAGGCTTCAGCCCGCTAACTTATTTTCAATTAATGTTTGAATAAAGTTTTTGGTTAAAAAGTGTTTCTCTCCCCGAGGTCACCTGGGAGGGGAGGAACGGAGATGTGAGCCGCAGAGTGAGAAACGGCACAGCCAGGTGAGCAACAACAGAGTGTTTGTCTGTGTGTGTGTGTGCAGTGTAGTGTGTGTGTGTGTGTATGTGTATGTGTGAGTGTGTTTGTGTGTGTGGGTGTGTGGGACCCCCTGGGGGTGTGCATGCGTATGTGTGTGTGTGTTTTGTGTGTGTGGGTGTGTGTGTGTGCGTGTGCGTGTGCATGCGTGTGTGTGTGTGTGTGTGTGTGTGTGTGTGCGTGTGTGTGAGTGTAGTGTGTGTGTGTGCGTGTGTGAGTGTAGTGTGTGTGCATGTGTGTGCGTGAGTGTGTGTGTGTTTGAGTGTAGTGTGTGTGTATGTGTGAGTGTGTGTGTAGTGTGTGTACGTGTGAGTGTGAGTGTAGTGTGTGTGTGGGACCCCTTGGGGGTTCCGGGTTCGATGCCCAATTTTGTGGAGGAGAGAGGGGAGGGACACGATAATCTCATGAGTAGCAGCTTGGGAGGATTAACGGTTTTTGGAGATGGTCCGATTTGGCTCCGTGGGCTCGGTGTGGCCTTCAGGCAGGTGTGTGTGTGTGTGTGTGTGTGTGTGTGTGTGTGTGTGTGTGTGTGTGTGTGTGTGTGTGTGTGTGTGTGTGTGTGTGTGTGTGTGTGGAGGAGGGAGGGGGGAGGTTAGTGTCACAGGTGAAGCAGGTGGGAAAGGGTGAATTGATTGGAGAGAGAGGGTGAGAGAGAGAGGAGGGAGAGGGTGCGAGAGATACTAAGGGCAGAAGTGGGATTGTGTGAGGCAGAGATTGATGTTTTGAAATGCAGAACTGTTGAGGCACCTTTAGGATTCTTATTCTTTATTATCATCCTCACCTCGCACACAGTTATATTATTGACATGTTTGTACACTGTATCTGCATGTGCGTTAGCGTTTGAATTTACCGCTGAGTGATGGGAAATTATGTGTGCGTCTTTCCTCTCTGCTCCTCTCTGTTCAAAGTACAAGATGTTGGACCCTGCAAGTTCAGTTCTGAGACTGAAGAATTCCCTTCTGTCAGCCGGGCCTGAAGCACTCACAGTCAATAGCATCAGCAAAGACACCCAGCAGTCTAAACACTACAATATAACACCACTCAGCTTCAGCAGTAACACAACAAACACAAATTAGCTTCAGCAGCGAGACCTGCTCCAACACTTGCTGACGCACAGCAGCAATGACCTGCAGTGGTGTCAAAACGAATTACTCAGATTCAGCACCAACACACACACAGAAATCAGTGATGAGACCCACGCTAACACTTACTAAAGTATATGAGCAGTAGTGCACAGCCGTCTCAGCACTGACGTCTGCCATTTGTCTTTGGCACAGGAGCACAAATCGGCTTCAGCAGTGAGCATCAGCCAGGCTCAGGGCCAGCAGCAGAAGCTGAAAAAATGAAGTTTCACATTGTAACAAAACACAAATAAAACTAAATCACTCATTTGGGAAAAACAAACCAGAACAGTTTGTTACACGGCCTGTAAAAAGAAATATTCAGCAGCAGATTTCATGACAGCGGTAAATACATTCTGTTGAAGTAAATAAATGAATAAATAAAAGGCCAGACTGAGCACGCTCAGCCCTGTCATGCAGGCAGGCAGGGCTGTCCTGAGAGGACGAGCTGTGCTCGCTCCTCAGCCAACCAGACACTGAGCCACTGCTCTCCAACCAGGTGTGACAATGTGAAGACATTCAGCAAACTTTCCTGCACAAAGTGGGAAAAAAAACCCTCACAATTTCCTTCCTTGACAGAGGAGAGCGAAAGACATGCCAATCCTGAGAGAGCTTCAGGCACTGTTACATAATCATTATTATTATTATTATTATTATTATTATTATTATTATTATTATTATTATAACAGCAATCATCATCGTTACTATTATGACGATTATGTCATTTTCCTTATTACCATTCATTTAACTGTAACAGCCATTGTTGTTGTTTATTGTTTTCTTTATTACTTTCATTTTCATCTCCCTCCAGTACCAATCATTGTCTTGTATGTTTAATTCAGTCTCCTTTAATTGCTCAGTTCATCTTTTCCTGAACACTACACCATTTCTTATCACGCGCGGTTATTGATTGTTAAGGTTTAGCAATGTTTACAGCACATGCATAACACAGCGATAAAGCAATTTGGATTGAATCACATTGGACTGAGATGGTGAAAGAGAAATGAGAGAGAGGGAAGGAGAGAGATCGAGAGAGGATGAGAGAGGGAGGAGGGGAGGGGGAGAGAGAATGACAGAGAGAGAGGGTGAGCAGAAAAGAGGAGGTATGGGAGATAGAAGAAGATAGAGGAGAGGGAGAGATACAGACAGAGGGGAATAGAGAGAGAGATATAGATAGAGAGAGGGAGGGAGAAATAGATAGAGAGAGGGAGAGAGAGATAGCGGCTGTAGCGCTCTGATCTTATCACTGCACAGGAAGATGTGTGTGACATAATAGCAAATTGGAAATCGCTGCCTCAATCTTCCTGTGCCCCGTTCAGGGCAGTTTCCACTTTGATAGCAGCCTTAATTCTATTAAAAACAACCCCCCCTTACCACCCACACCTCTCTATCTATCTGTCTGTCCATCTCTCCATCTCTCCATCTCTCCATCTCCACACCCATCTGTTTAACTATTAGCCCCCCCCCCGCCCCCACCCCCTCTATTTCTCCCTTGATTCACTTGTTTATTTGTAGGACAGACATAGAGATGTTGCAGAAGTGACACACATAAGTATGTAGAGCTGCACAGTATTCAAAGCACGGGTTAAAACTCTAACAACGCACGCTGGCATATTAAAAAGTAAAAAGACGTTAAGAACAAAAGCATCAAATCCTATAGATCCCAAAACAACAAAGAGTATACAGTACTGAATTAAAAAAGGTCAAGTATAGGTAACAGAGAAAAGGCTGGTAGGTGAAGAGTGAAACATGACAACAGGGACTTTAAATAACTGAACTTTTCAAATGTAAATTTCTGCCGTGCAGGGTGTCCTTTTTGTGTCTCTCATGTTGTTGTCTCTCTCTCTCTCTCTTTCTGGCTCTCTTTCTCTGTATGCCTGTAATAATCAGTTCTTCATTTGCCCTTATTTTCCCTTCCCCCAAACCCTTTTCTCTGTCAGCACATACACTCATTTTGCCGAAGCATCTGGAATAAAACAACATTTAACAAATGGAACAAGGGGAAAAAAAAACATTAAACACATATTTACATTAGAGTAAAAATGGAACTCATCTGTGAGTCTGTTCGTTTTTCATCTCTCCCCCTCTCTCTCTCTCTCTCTGTTCTCTAAGTCTTTCTGTTTCTCCCTGCCCCCCCCAGCCCTCCCCCCGTGCCTCTCTCCTTCCAAGAAAGAGATTTTTTCCTTTTTTTTTCTTTTCTATTGTTTGAGAGAAATCAGCTTCACAGAGAGAACATTCTGGAATTTTCCACGGACTGACAGGCTGATGCCCCGATGGACATGCGGACCAACTGCCATTTCTGACACATCAACTGACACATCGACTGACACACTCACTCACCGATCCATGCTCTAAGCAATCCTCCGACGGGCGAGCAGGCCCACAGACTGACTCAATGACAGCATGAATGACTACCCTGCCAGCAGAAATGTTTCAAAAGATGCTGCCCGGCTAGATTGCCTTTTTGGATTTGAGATGATGTTATAATGAGACCCTTAGCCAAGCAGTCTTACAAAATATTTATTTTCTTCCAAACAAGTTCTGTGAAAGTCACAGAAAAACTTTCCGGGCATTTTGCAAAGTGAAATGTACCAGCAAGCTCCTAATGGCCCTCATTTTCCCACAAAAAGACATTGCGGAGAATAGTGGCAGATACATTTTGATACCGCGCTGAATGAAAGTACTTCAATAGCAGGTGTCTTTATCATCGCTAACAGCAGCCATGAAATTAATGCAAAATTCAAACTTTATTTTACCTGGAAAATAAATAATGTTTTAAGGTTGTCCTAACCTTAAAGGTAAGGCTCAAGAGACATCCCAGGAACCGGACAAAATGTTCCTGCTGAGGAAGTTTACTTTAACTTTCCAAATGTTCTGAGAACATTACGAGAACCGAACTCTCTTGTTTGGCCAGTGACAAGGTAGCAAAATGAGCTACTGACCTGCTCGATGCCAAAGAGACTGACACTCTGATAAACTCAGGTGTTAACTTACCTACTCCATGTCACAGTGACAAACAAATCTAATCAAATTGTGTCAAATCAAGTTTATTTGCATCATACATTTATCACAATATGCGCTACAGCAGACACCAGGCAAAACCATAGCATAAAGTAAGAGACTATGGGAGGAACTAGCCTGAAGAGGTTTAATACATTCAGTCACATGACAGCACTCCTTTATCCTCCCTGGCAACCAATCAGAGAAAATCTGAAGAGCACAGCCAATCAGCACACAGCATCCAGCCAATCACAGAGGTGGGTGTTGTGAAGGAGGGGCGGGGGATGGGGTTTAGACTGACCCTGCACTGCGATGAAGTTCTGTGCTCTGTGCTTCATTAGCCTCGAAGAACAAACAAACACATTAAATCATAAAAACGCTTTTATGCCACATTAATACGGAGAGGAGTGTGTCAGAGAAGGAAGGGAAACAACAGCGCAGGGAAACAACAAAACTCAGACAGGCCAGCCCTCCTGCACCCAGGCAGCTCTTTACCCACAATGCACCAGCACAGAGGACCAGCAGTTGGAAAGCCTGCTCCATTTGAGAAAGTAAACACTGTGAGGCAGGGCCAGGACGAGACTGGGAGGGTATGAATTAAACAGGCAGCCACTGGTTTGTGTTTTTGCTGCCAAACACCAAGGCTTTCCCTGCAACAGAGGAGAGGTGTGTGGGGGAGCCGACTTTCAAATGACTGTCTGTCATGTGTGTGTGTGTGTGTGTGTGTGTGTGTGTGTGTGTGTGTGTGTGTGTGTGTGTGTGTGTATGTGTGCATGTGTATAGTGTGTGTGTGTGTGCGTGCGTGTGTAGTGTGTGTGTGTGTGTGTGTGCGTGTGCGTGCGTTTGTGTGTATGTGCGTGCGTGTGTAGCGTGTGTATGTGCGTGCATGCATGCGTGAGTTTGGAGGGGGCAGTGAGGAGATGGAAACAGGAGGGAATGGGAGAGTTATGTAAGACATTCTCTAGCCGAGTGGAGCTGCTCACTAACTGTCAAACTTTTTTAATGAAGTGATTTAAAGAGTTTTATGACTGATTAGGGTAGAGGGACAGGAGATGGATGCATGGAAGAGAGTGGGAGTGAGTGTGTGTGTGTGTGTGTGTGTGTGTGAGTGTGAGAGTGACAGTGGAAGTTTGCATGTGAATGTGTGAGAGAGCATGTTTGTGTGTGAGTCTGACTCTGTGGCTGTGTGTACGTCTGAGTGATGGGGAAGGATAGAGATCTGAGCCCCTTTAGCACGTTTCTGACATCGGTGATATACATCGATCCTCGCTCTGGACGGCTGAACAGCCCGCGACAGGAAGGAGCTCTGTGAGAGGTCACATGACACACGAAGCACCGCGAACCCTGAACTCTCCTCATTAATGAATGATTCTGTATGCAGGTCATGCACCTCTCTCTCTCCCTCTCTCTCTCTCTCCCTCACCTGTGCCATCTCGATTCTGCTCGATTGCTGATTCTGCTCGATTGCTCTAGCCTGGACGAGTTTGTGGAGTGTTTGTGGAGTGGAGTGGTCTCTGCGCTCTGTGCTCTTTCATTAATTCAAATTCATTAATTCGCATACTAATTAAAATAAAAGTTGGGGCTACTCACTTAGCTGTTAAATAAGGTAGGCTTGATCTGCTCCTAAAGTGTAATCTTTTGTTGCCATTAGGGGACAGGGAGGGAATTTTCCACTTTTTTTTCCTCCGTAGCTCTTCAGCAAACGCTGCTAATTCGGCGCATAGTCGAGCTGACGAGAGGTTTTTCTGTGGTTTTTCGCCCTCCCAGGAGCAAATCTTTAAAGCAAATCTTTAAATCTTTAAATAGCAAATCTTTAAGGGACATACTCTAGGTCGTTAGTCGGGAAGTTAGTTAGCCAGCCAGTTCGTTTGTTCACTTTGTTTTTTGTTTTATTTTTTTCTTTACTGTTCTCCAGTGTTTGCTTTAAGGATATCCCGATTCTAGTTGTGTTACCGAGTCTGCTTTTGCTTGCTGCTAGCGTATTTTTGTTGAATCTTGTGTCTAGACGCAGTGGCTTTTCCTGTGTTTGGTTTCTGCCTTTGGCTTCTCTGAGCCACCTCGGTGCTCTTAGCACTTTTTAGCCAGTAATTCTGTCTCGGCAGTAAATCTTTGTTTAGGGAACGCGTGTTTAGTTAGGGGAGAAAATGTGGCCAAAACTGTGCGAGAGTTGCCGGATGATCGGATTTCTGGAGGGAGACCTCGAGGATGAGTTCATCTGCGACCGTTGCCGACTAGTTGAGCACTTAGAGAGTAAGATTCTTGATCTCGAAGCCCAACTAGCTGGACTCCACAGTAATCCTGAATTGTTAGAGTTCCAGGAACTGTTTACTACACCCTATAGGGAGATAGTGCGCTCACCAAAGCCGGGTAGGGAAGAAGATACAGACCAGACAGGGCGAGAGAGCTGGGTTACAGTAGGGCGTAAGCGTAGAAGGGGCGCAAAATCCCAAGTGGGGTGGCATCTCCGGAGATTGCGGTGACCAACCGCTTCATGCCACTACATGACGAGTTGGCCCGCGATCCTGTGAGTGGGAGGACTGAAGAGCCCCAGGGCACCCAGGTGGCCTCATCCTCCAAGAAAAGGGAGTTAGTGATAGTGGGGGACTCAATCATTAGAGGGGTAGATAGCATAGTGTGTTCGCGCGACAAGGAGTCTCGTATGGTCTGTTGCCTACCTGGTGCCCAGGTTGGAGACCTCCTGGAGCGTACGGACAAGCTCCTGGCCAGAGCGGGGGAGGATCCAGTGGTCATGGTCCATGTTGGGGCCAATGACATAGGAAAGGGTAGATTTGAGGTTCTGCAGGATAAATTTATCGAGCTAGCGGGGAAGATTAGGAGCAGAACCTCCACGGTAGTCTTCTGGAATTCTACCGGTACCACGTGCAAGCAAAGGGAAGCAAGCCTTTACATGGAGGTTTAACGCGTGGCTACAAACCTGGTGCAGGAAAGAGGGGTACAGGTTTATGGGGCACTGGGACTCCTTTTGGAACAGGAGTGACCTGTACAAGCGGGACGGGTTACACCTGAACCGGAGGGGTACAGCTGCATTGGGCCAGCATATGCTTAGGGTAGCAGAGGGGTATTTAAACTAGGGACTGGGGGGGCAGGGAGATTATACAGTGAGATGGGTAGGGATAGACAGACTGCCGGAATAGAACACACTAAGGCTAATTATTTTATTGGTAGTGAGGGAACCATGATTGCAAATCAGTTAGAGCAGCACTGTCATAGAGGTGGTTTTGGGCAGCTGGAGGTGGAGCGGAAGGATGGGAAATGCACACACAGTACCCTGAAATTTCTCTGTTTAAATGCTAGAAGCATAAAAATAAAATTTTGGATCTGGAAGCGGTTATGAGTGATAGCAACTATGATGTTGTTGGGATCACAGAGACGTGGCTTGGTGCAGGGATGGGGATGAGTATAACATAAAGGGATACAAGGTGCTTAGAAAAGATAGAACCAATAGAAGAGGAGGGGGCGTAGCTCTGTATGTAAAGGATTACCTTAATATCCAGGAAATTCCAGGTATAGAGCCCCTTGGTGTGAGTGAGGACATATGGATTAAAATACTGGGGAAAATGAAAAGGGTCTGAATGTTGGAGTATGTTATAGGCCACCAGCCTCTGACAGCAGTGTCAACAGGATGATCTTTGATAACATTACACTGGCATGTCAGGAGGGTGAGACAGTAGTAATGGGTGACTTCAATTACCCCTCAATTAATTGGGAAACTGTGTCTGGTCAGGGTAAATGTGAGGAAGAGTTTCTGGATCTTGTAAATGATTGTTTTCTGATACAGGCTGTTACCCAACCTACAAGAGAGAACACAATTCTAGACCTAGTTCTATGTAATAATCCTGATCGAATCTGCAGTACCCGAGGTAGGGGAGCCACTTGGAACAAGTGACCATAGTGTAGTTACATTTGAAGTCTTTTGGCGAGTTAAGACTACATCCTCCAATGCTAGAATTTTCAACTTTAGACGAGCCGACTTTACTAAAATGCGTGAGTATACAAGAAATATAAACTGGGTACATCTTTTAGATGGTAGAACTGTAAGAGAAATGTGGACTATATTTAAAACGATAATCCTGGATGTACAGCGTAAATTCATTCCGCAAGTGCGAAAAGGAAGCTGAAAAATAGGCATCCGCAGTGGATGAATAAGGCGTTACAAGATAGTTTGAAGCATAAAAGGGAACTATTTAGGAAATTCAAGTTAGACAGCTCTGAGACAAACAAGACTGAATACAGCAAAATGCGTGCTCAAGTTAAGAAAGGAATAAGGGAAGCTAAAAGGCGTTTGGAAAGACAGATTGCGCTAGATGCAAAGAACAACCCCAAACGCTTCTTCCAATACTACAATCGAAAAAGGACACTTAAGGCTGAGATAAGAGGTTTAAAAACAAGGATGGACTTATGGTTCATGATAATAAGGCTATTGCTGATACTCTAAAACAATTACTTTGTGGAGAGTTTCACAAGTGAAGGGCTCGCACATATGCCTCCAGGAGAACTCAGTCCTCAGAGTCTTATGGAGGAAATTGATTTATATGACACAGAAGTGCTAGATAAACTTCAAAACTTAAAACAAATAAGGCTACAGGTCCTGATGGAATATTTCCAAGAGTCCTCAGGAACTAGCGGAAGAGGTCTACAAACCTCTGACAGTTATTTTTAAGAAATCTCTTAAAACTGGAGAAATACCAGATGACTGGAAGCTAGGCAGTGTAGTACCTATCTACAAGAAAGGAGACCGTACTGATCCAGGAAACTATAGGCCTGTCAGCTTAACTTGTATCTCTTGTAAATTACTGGAAGCCATCATTAGGGACAATTTGGAATTATTCTTAGAACAAAATGGTATCTTAAACGATACCCAGCATGGTTTTCGCAGAGGGAGGTCATGCTTAACAAACCTCCTGGACTTTTTGAGGAAGCTACAGCATGTTTAGATGCAAACCAAGCTTATGACATTATCTATTTAGACTTCCAAAAGGCATTCGACAAAGTTCCACATGAGAGGCTCATAGAGAAAATGAAATCTGCAGGAATATCAGGAGCTATCACAGAGTGGGTTCGAAGTTGGCTGGCTGGTAGAAAGCAGAGTGTAACTGTTGGAGGAATTGTTTCAGAACAGGGTCCTGTGAGAAGTGGAGTCCCGCAGGGATCGGTGTTGGGGCCTTTGCTTTTCCTTATCTACATAAATGATCTTGATGCAGGGGTTAGTAGTAAAATAGTAAAATTTGCAGATGACACAAAACTGGGGGGGCTAGCAAACAGTATAGAATCAACTAAGGTAATACAAGAAGACCTAAACAGCATCCATATGTGGGCAGGTACCTGGCAGATGACATTCAACTTAACTAAATGTAAAGTCTTGCATGTGGGCAACAAGAACGTTAGACAAGACTACTTCATGGGAGGAAGTAAACTAGATTGTGCTCAATTTGAAAAAGACTTGGGAGTAATGGTTGACCAAAGCCTAACAGGATCTAGGCAGTGTGCTGTAGCAGTAAAAAGGCCAACAGGATGCTAGGATATATAGCCAAAAGTATTGATTATAAATCTAAGGAGGTTATATTGAAATTATACAATGCTTTAGTCAGACCACACTTGGAATACTGTGTGCAGTTCTGGGCACCGCACTATAAGAAAGATATCGAGGCTCTTGAAAAGTACAAAGGAGGGCAACTAAATTAGTTCCTGGCATGAAACATAAAAGCTACGAGGCAAGACT
>CM040743.1:1787500-1795000 GCA_022829145.1 Albula goreensis
AGGAAATGGTGCCTCACTGGTTGTTCCTCAGTTTATGACAGGAGGCCAACGCCACACATTCGGTTTTTTCTCCCAGAATATAGGGGAGTTTTTCTATGTTGTTATAGTTTTTTAATTCAGGGAAAGTTGTTACAATTTTTAAATAAAATGAATCTCTGATGTCTTGATATTTGGGGCATTCTGTAAGGAAGTGCAGCTCTATCTCACTCTCTCACTCTCTCACTTTCACTCTCTCACTCTCTCACTCTTCCACTCTCACTCTCTCACTTTCCCTCTCTTCCTTCCCTCCTCTTTCCCTCTCTCCTGCACTCACTCTCTCTCTCTCCCTTCCCTCCTCTCTCCCACTCTCCTCTGTCCCTCTCTCTCCCCCCTCTCTCCACTCTCCCTCTCAATGGAGAACAAATGGAGAGAGTGACATAGAGGACAAATGGAGAGAGTGACATAGAGAACATATGGAGAGAGTGACATAGAGGATAAATGGAGAGAGTGACATAGAGGACAAATGGAGAGAGTGACATAGAGAACATATGTTGATATTGTTTTGGGGAATGCTTTGGCAATATTTACATATGTATTTCATGCCAGCAATTGAAAATTGAAAATTGAAAGACACAAAGGAGGGAGAGAGGAAGAGAAAGAGTGAGGAGAGATAGAGAGAGTGAGAGACAGGACCAGAGGAAGAGTCTGAGAGAGGGAGCAAAGGAGATATAGAGAGCAGGAGGTATAGAGAGGAAGGTGAGGATGGACAGAGGGAGAAAAAGAAAGAGTAAGAGAGGGACAGGCAAGAGAGAGGAGATGGATCTTGCTGGTGGGCAGATAAGAGGATCAGCGTTTAAACTCCTGTGTGATTGTAGCGCAGATCTGCAGTTATGTGTTAGCTGCACGCCTTCTTTTCCATGCATTCTGTTCAAATAAGTCTTTTCTTTCTTTTTTTTTGCTTTTTTGTTCAGTTCTCTCTTTATCAGCTCTTCCCAGAGTGTGCTGTCACTGCATGAAGGATACAGTACGAAAGCAAACAGATTTCTCCTTTCAATGATCAGCACAGACTTCTTTCCCTTTATTTTGGTCTCTGTCATTAATTATGCATAAAACCAGACTGTCTGATTAAAGCATTATAAAAAGTTAAATAAGATATAGTCAATTTATTTGAAAAATGTGCTTTTTAGTCCAAATTAGGTTTTGAAATCGTGCTCCTTAACAAACTCTAAAGAGGAAAAAAAAACGACCAAATTAAAATTGAGATGAGATAAATGAATAATTGCACTGGCAAATTGCAAACAAAATATTAAATAAGTAAAATGCTACTCTGAAAACACATTGGTACACCACTGAGAGTGAAACATTTTATCATTTGGTATATATGAACCAATATGAATTTATATGTAAACTAATGTAACAATCACGTCATATAATGACAAAAATAATATAAAAAATAAATTCTTTTTGGCTTTTTGAGTGCGACCTCTCCTTGCTGTGACCTCTGGCTCGTTGTGAACAGCTCTGAGGCAGAGGAGAGGTGTAAACCAGGTAAATACATTTGGCATACAGTCTCATCGTTCAAAAATTGTGAAGTCCTTTTGCAATCCTGTTTTTGGAACAGTTAATGTCCCAGCAGGGAAAATAAATATGTTAGTTTATGAACAGAATCTCACAAGCGCAATGACTCAAAAGAGACTCACCTGGCCGTGATGTATTGCGCACTGTGGCATTCGCAGCACAGGAGACATTTATTAATTGATAACGGAGAGCGAAGTCGTGTTCCGGGCCTTGTTTGTCTAAGTGATAGTACAACTGTGTGGTTATCACAGCAAAATCATTTTGCCATTTCGTTTTAAAATAGCACATCTTTTCCTCAGCTGCGATAGGAAGCCGTTGTGGGGAGTTCAGCAGAAAAGTGTACAGAAAATAACACTTCACCCAGGGAAATTACATCATTATTTGCTGTTTTTGTCACAGCGATCGCTGCGCAGAGATTCACAGACACTTCTTAAATGGAGTGGCCCACCGGCGTGTAAATGCAGGTGGCTGTTTGAGGGAACGAGAGGTGACACTCATTCGGCTTATCGTGGCCTCGCTCCTGTTATTCACCTACAGGGAATTAAACCAGAACTCCACCTCTCATACAAATCCGCAACGATGTCACTCCCACAGTTCTGCCATGAAACAACCACAAATGTAACAGTCACATTCTAAATTGTATCGTGAGCTAATCGTGTTAAAATAGTGCTGTTTTCACACTGTATTTCTGTCACCAGAGACACTCATGGTGTAGATTAAGTTTCACATATACAGACAGACAGACAGACAGACAGAGCGACACTCAGCCAATATACATACACAGTCATGACGTGAGGAAATGGGACATTTTGATTGGCTGAGGCCTCCCAATTTATATTCAGCAGATAAAATATATTTAAAGCCATTAAAAAAGCAACATCAGCAGTTTCACAATTAGAGTATTGATGAGATATTTAGCTTTTTCATGGCGTTTGTGTGGGAGACGCTGAAACCCTATTAAAATGAGATTATTCTGCTGGGAGCCCCAGGATCTGTGCTTTAATTGGTCATTCATCAAAACCATCCTGAAGTGCCTCCACTCCTCAGCACAGCAAGTATGACGCATGACAACCGGCCCGAGCTCGATTAGCTACTACAGCAATCAGCAATCTCTCACACACACACACTCACACACACACACACACACACACACACACACACACACACACACACACACACACACACACACACACACTATCACACACTATCACACACACACACACACACACACACACACTATCACACTATCACACTCACACACACACACACACACACTCTCACACACTCACACACACTCACACACACTCACACACACACATGCATTCTGTCTCCCTAACACACAGATGGCACAATTATTGTAGCACTGCATTGTACATATTTGTGAGATTTTGCCAAAATGATATACAGGCTTATATATAATATAATAATATATACAGGCTTTTCGAAGACATGAAAGTAGTATTAATCTGTGTGTGGAGAGAGAGCGCGAGAGAGAGAGTATGTACTGTGTGTCTGTCTGTGAAGATTTGCATAATGTAATTATTTTCACTTCAGAGTTCATATTTTCCCATCACATGCCGCATATTCATTTCCTCTTGTTTTATTTTGGGTTTTGGGAAGCATTTGGGGTTGAGCTCTATTTTGGCCATGTCTCAGATTTCAGACATCGTAATGAGACATTTTTCAGCCTCTCCAGGCTCTTATCCCCTCCGTCCGCTTTCTGCTCACCAGCTCGGGCCGCCGCGGAGAAACTGGCTTTCTTTACACCTTTTATTTTCTGGGCCGCTGTTTGCGGCAAACTTTCACTGATTCATATTTATATAAAGCAGGGCCTCTTTGGGGAAAACGCTACATTGATTGAGCCTATACTTTATGCGCTGGCTACTGAGGTACACTGAGGTAATGGAATTCTCTATTTCCCTGAGCACACACACACGCACACACAGATACATACACACGCATATGCATACACACACAGGCCCACACACATGCACACACACACGCACACACATTTCACTCAGACTCACCAATGCACACACACTCGTACACATGCGCGCGCACACGTCACACGCACACAAGTCTCACACATCTCACATGCATACACATTTACACAGACGTAAACACGCGCGCGCGCACACACACACACGCACACACACACTCACAGACAAATAAATTCACTCAAGATTATGCTCAGTGGATTCATCAGGGTACATCTTAATACAAAACAAAAAAATATGTTAAAAGTTACATGTTTTTACATATTTTATGATTTACTCTATTTAGAGAGCATTCTCTATGACTGCCAAACTGGTCATTATTAGTACATCCTCTTCCATTTACGAGTCCCCAGGGGCCTGTGAAGTCTGAATTCTGAGTCTATTTCCTGCAGAGGTCTGTGTTCGGTGCGGTTCAGTCTCTCTGCGGATTTCAGTGTCGAGAGTTCCACTTGATCTGTTCCACTCATTCCCAAGTATTCTCTCATCCGATCGTCTGACTGTTCCCTCTGTCTTATTTCCCATCTCTCGCTCTCTTTCTCTGTGTGTTTTGTTGAACTGTGCAGCAGCTCCTCCATCCGGGGGTGTCGTTCTTCACGCCTATTTCCCTGCCGTTTTGTTGCGTCGAAACCTTTTTTTTTTTTTAATAAAGTTCAGCTCAAATATCAAATTTTCTCTCTGAGTCTCTCGTTTTCTTTCTGCGCTGTCTTTCACATGGTGGGGTTGGGACTGTAAAAGTGTGTGCAGTTTGATGTGTTTTCATTAAATGCCCTGTGATATGTGTGAGGCAAAGATCTAACAAAAGTGGGTTACAACTCAGCTCTCTCCTGCCTGTCTCTCCCTCTGTATCTCTCACTCTCTTTCTCTCCCTCCAGCTCTCTCTCTCCTGCCTGTCTGTCTCTCGCTCTCTATCTCTCCCCCCATCTCTCTCTCGGGGTGCAGTGGCCTGTTGGTGGTGTTGTCTGCGCTCAGGGGTGTGGGATGGTGATCTGAGATGTCGAGGCAGCGCGGTGCTCCTGCCCCTCGCTGTGCCGATTCGCCCGATCAGCCTCAGCTTAAACCCAGGCCCCCCACCCCGCTACGCCATCTCATCCAGCGATCCCCGTCCCTCGCACCCGCATACGCCGGCATGGAGCCGGCCTGGATTACTGTAAGCCTGCGATAATTATCTGTTTGATTAAGCAAATTTACACTAGGATTTCCAGAGGTCCAAATGAGACGCGCTCAGTGCTGGAGCAACTGTGTGTGAGAGAGACACTGATCCTCAGAGCTGCTCCGCAAAGCTGCCCTTCTATTCCCACTAACCAAGACTGCTCATGCTACTCCATTCGGCTGCTCCCACTAACCAAGACTGCTCATGCTACTCCATTCGGCTGCTCCCATGAATCAAGACTGCTCACGCTACTCCATTAAGCTGTTCCCACTAACCAAGACTGCTCATGCTACTCCATTTGGCTGCTCCCACGAATCAAGTCTGCTCATGCTACTCCATTCGGCTGCTCCCACGAATCAAGACTGCTCATGCTACTCCATTAGGCTGCTCCCACTAACCAAGACTGCTCATGCTACTCCATTAGGCTGCTCCCACTAACCAAGACTGCTCACACTACTCCATTAGGCTGTTCCCACTAACCAAGACTGCTCATGCTACTCCATTCGGCTGCTCCCATTAATTAAATCCGTCCACTCAAACTGTTCACCCCCTCATTCTATCATCCTTATCCTCTCATTCAGTGTGTGTGTGTGTGTGTGTGTGTGTGTGTGCGCGTGGAATGTGCATGTGTGCATTTGTGTGTGCGCCTGCGTGTGTATGTGCGAGTGTGTGTGTGTGTGTGTGTGTGCGTGGCATGTGCATGTGTGCGTTTGTGTGTGCACCTGCGTGTGTATGTGCGAGTGTGGCGTTTGTGTGTGCGCCTGCGTGTGTATGTGCGAGTGTGTGCGTTTGTGTGTGCGCCAGCGTGTGTATGTGCGAGTGTGTGTGTGTGTGTTAATGAAGACCTAAAAGTCAGAAAAACTCTGTCAGTTTCACATGTCCTCTGTCAGCCTCTGTCTTCTTTCTCTCTCAGTCTGTTTCTGTCTTTCCTCTCATCCTCTCTCTGTCTCTGTTTCTCCATTCTGTAAATGACATGATGTTGACATATTTATATCCATGTAGAATTATATAATTATTTATGTTCCTCCTGTGTGTGTTGCACTTTTCATATTTTATGATTGCACACCCCCTCACTGTATGAACAAAAGTCTCACCCAGCAGCCAACCCAGGGACAAACGCACTGCATCAGAAACGCTGACTTCCCCCTTTCTCTCAGAGTTAGACACGTTACATAAGAACACCATCTGATAACAAACAAACACACAAACAATAAGATCTGGGGGAAGGAAATCAAGGGCATTTCCATCCACAACGAATGTTGACGTTGGCGAGGAGTGAAAAACGGGCTCAATCAAACAAAAGTGGCGCTGAATAAGGCACACAGTCGTCCTGGACGCAGGCAGACACTCCTGTGCAGCGCTGAATAAGGCACACAGTCATCCTGGACGCAGGCAGACACTCCTGTGCAGCGCTGAATAAGGCACACAGTCGTCCTGGACGCAGGCAGACACTCCTGTGCGGCACTGAATATGGCACACAGGCTCACACAGGCCTGGGAGTAGGAGGCACACCAGAGCAGAAACTGTGAGCCGGTGTGTAAGGCAATTCCCAAAGCAGGAGGCTTCATGTGCGGAGGAACACATGCTATTACTTTCCATCCAGTGCGCTGCTAAGTATGACGGCTGGGGCTTTTTTTGCTGAATAAGTTGCATTTGTAATCTTTCACACCCTGATGTACAAACGCTTGCAGAGGGAAATGGTGGAAAACGTATGCTCTCTCCTGCTTGGTCCGAAATTCTCCCCATGTGACCTGTTTTAATAATATTGTATCTGAGGAGAAAAAAATGTAGAATTGTAGATGCAGGATTTATCTCAGGGGTGTACAGCTTTTGGAGGGCAGCAACGTCTGCAAGTTTAAATCCAGTTCTAGAGCTTGGTGCCTGCAGGTTTAACTCCAGTCCTGGAGGTCCACAGTATCTGCAGGTTTAACTCCAGTCCAGGAGGGCCACAGAGTCTGTAGGTTTAACTCCAGTCCTGGAGGGACGCAGTGTCTGCAGGTTTAACTCCAATCCAGGAGGGCCACAGAGTCTGCCGGTTTAACTCTAGTCCTGGAGGGCCGCAGTGTCTGCAGGTTTAACTCCAGTCCTGGAGGGCCGCAGTGTCTGCAGGTTTGACTCCAGTCCTGGAGGGCCGCAGTGTCTGCAGGTTTAACTCCAGTCCTGGAGGGCCGCAGTGTCTGCAGGTTTAACTCCAGTCCTGGAGGGCCGCAGTGTCTGCAGGTTTAACTCCAGTCCTGGAGGGCCGCAGTGTCTGCAGGTTTGACTCCAGTCCTGGAGGGCCGCAGTGTCTGCAGGTTTAACTCCAGTCCTGGAGGGCCGCAGTGTCTGCAGGTTTAACTCCAGTCCTGGAGGGCCGCAGTGTCTGCAGGTTTAACTCCAGTCCTGGAGGGCCGCAGTGTCTGCAGGTTTAACTCCAGTCCTGGAGGGCCGCAGTGTCTGCAGGTTTAACTCCAGTCCTGGATGGCCACAGTGTCTGCAGGTTTAACTCCAGTCCTGGAGGGCCGCAGTGTCTGCAGGTTTAACTCTAGTCCTGGATGGCCACAGTGTCTGCAGGTTTAACTCCAGTCCTGGATGGCCACAGTGTCTGCAGGTTTAACTTCAGTCCTGGAGGGCCGCAGTGTCTGCAGGTTTAACTCCAGTCCTGGAGGGCCACAGTGTCTGCCACACACCTGAAACCTGCACACTGACGTATGTCACGCACCTGAAACCTGCACACTGACTGAGTGGGAGGAGAGGAGAGGGACTGTGAGGCTCTGTGGTGGTGTAATGTATCCCAGCATGCTGTGCAGAGTCTAT
>CM040743.1:1800000-1810000 GCA_022829145.1 Albula goreensis
AGAGGGGTGTGTGAATTGAAGAGGTAGAGGCAGATCACTCAGAGGGTTCCAGAGAGCAGTAATCCGGGGGGAGGTATTTCACAGCACCCTGAAGCTCAGCGCTATTTTACTGTCCGAACCTTCAGGCCTTCCAGCGTGAATGCAACGTTCTGAGCCAGTCGAGCTGCGTCTCTTCCAAATCGCTGCTCCGCAAGCACATTTACTCTTGGCGTAGCCCTAATAAATAAACATGTCTACCCAAAAAAGGCAAAAGGCAAGTATTTCTGCATGCTTCATTGAAGTGAATATGGTGTTTGACTCTATTTAGTATGAGCAATTATACTATAAAAAAAATTCCCCCTGGCGGTGCGGGGTGTTAAGTTTATGATATATGTTTAAATCAATGTACTCATCAAATAAATGTGCAATGGAAATTGGCAGACGGTAGAGAAAGCCATTCACCCACAAACATGATAAGCCGGCCTGGTCACATGAGCCCATCGCTGTCCAATATTTACATTTATGAGTTAGCGGTGCGGTTGAGCCTGTCTGCAGACCCGAGGAACGATTTGTGTGGGCACCAAACGCACACCCAAGCAGCGCAGCCCGTCTCTGGTGGAGCATTACTGTCAGAAACGGACCCTGGCAGGAGATGGATAAAAGACCAGAGCGATGCAGAAAGCTGAACGGCAGGGTGGCGTTATGGCTTTCAAACTCGGAGGTGGTGGGTTTGATCCCCAGGTAGGATGCTGCTGTCGTACCCTTGAATCACTGCAGTAAAACATTCAGGTGTGTTAATAGATGGTATGTAGAGATGAAGACTGTGTAACCTGCTCTGGATAAGAGCATTTTGTCAATTGCAAAAATATATAAAAACAACAAAAAAAGTAATTAAATATGACCAGATAACACTGAAGAAATTGGTTCCAGTTTTATTGTTGTAAAACCTGCCTACAACAAAGACATCCTTAATTAGAATGACAGATATCTGATGATCACGGCATGAGTAAGCTGGAAAAAGCACAGGCGTGAAGGCTTTGGAAGCTAAACCTCAAAGAACGTGGTGCGGCACAAAGGAATCATTACTCCAATTAAAATTAAAATCTGGCTCACTTTCTTTGACCATGACACAGAAGACATTGTGCTGCATAGTACTGAAATCTGGAGCTCCGTTCTGCTGGATTCACTGAGAGGGAAATGTTATAAATGCATCCAATTGCAACCCTACTTTGTAGACATTTTCTAAAAAAAAAAACTAAACCAATGGCAATGCCATACAATGCATGCAGGGCAGAGTTAGGCCATTATCCATCGATAATACATATTTCCCCCCCCAAAATTCTGCATGCTCCTCAGCTCCTGTCACTGAGAAATGCTCCACAATGCAAGGCAATGAAATCCCCAGAGCTCAGTGCTGAAGAGAGGGTCTTCAGTCAGACGGCACTAAAGCTGACAGGGACTGAGGCAATTACATCACTGATACGAAGCGTGCACCAGCGACACTCACACACCAGCTATCTGAGAAAACACACTCGCCAAGCAGACCAATAACTCTCAGGCAGAATATTCAGACCACGCAGCTGAAAGCATAAAACAAACTCCACCGCTACAGGACCCTAAAACATCACAATCCCACACTAATTCTTAGTGTGGGAAGAGTACGTGACGGTGGGGCCCCATCTCACCTCCTGCCAGTGTGTAACCACGCCCAGGGAGATGTGTGGCAGCCATTTTGCACCAGAACTCTCACCGTGAAACAGCTGAGGTGCAGAGACAAGGAGCCGAAGGAGGGAAGGTGAAACAGTGAAAATACTGATTGGGACATAGGGAAAGGAGCCGAAGGAGGGAAGGTGAAACAGTGAAAATACTGATTGGGACATAGGGAAAGGAGCCGAAGGAGGGAAGGTGAAACAGTGAAAATATTGATGGGACATAGGGAAAGGAGCCGAAGAAGCAGTCCACTGTGCTGCTGCCTTTGACACAGAGTGACCCTTCCCAGCCTCTGTGTTTCAGTTACACTTTACGCCCCTTTACTCCCCGAGTCTGCGCAGTCTGAACCGTGCGCGTATCTCAGTGCTTGATACGACCGATCCGTACCTCAGTCAGTGGTGTCAGCCGTTAATTAGGCTGCCTCACTATTTGCTTTTATGTATGACACATCTGGTCAGCATGGATGTGAGAGGATTTGGCAGCATAATCCTATTTATTGTAGAGCTTGTGTGTGTGTGTGTGTGTGTGTGTGTGTGTGTGTGTGTGTGTGTGTGTGTGTGTGTGTGTGTGTGTGTGTGTGTGTGTGTGTGTGTGTGTGTGTGCATGTAAGAGCATTTGTGTGTTTGGATGCATGAGGGACAGAGAGTATGTGTGTGAGTGTGTCTGTGTGTGTGAGATTGTGTGTGTGTGTGTGTATATGTAGGAGGGAGAAGGAAGGAATTACAGAAACTGTGTGTCGATAAGAGAAAAAAGAAAGGGAGAGGGAGAGAGAGGAAAGGAGAGAGGAAGACGAGGAGGAGGCTTTAAAGAGAAAAGCCCTTGGCAAAAGGAACCCGGCGGAAACGGAGGAGATGGAGGAGACGGTGGAGACGGTGGTGCATGTGAAAGGAGGCACAGAAATACCTCTGCTTGCTTCACCATAGCTCAACACCAGCAGGTCACGGGTTCACATCCCAGCTGGGCCTCACTGCGGCTGCCCACGGTGAACGGCCTGCCGGCCTGCGGGCTCAAATGGAACTGAAACACCACGAGACTCATAGACTCAGTTTGTGACTGAAATACAAGTCGGGCCTCTGGCTTTTGGGACGCCAGGTTCTGGGGTGAGGGTGATCCCCACATGCCACATCACAAAGCTTAACTACACCCCTCCGTCTACATACACACACACACACACACACACACACACACACACACACACACACACACACACACACACACGCACACACGCACACACGCGCACACACACACGCACACATACACAAACACACACACACACACACACACATACACACGCACACACACACATACACAAACACTCACACACACATACACACTCACATACACAAACACACACACACACACACGCACACATACACACACACGCACACATACACACACGCACACATTACATTACATTACATTACATTATGGGCATTTGTTAGACGCTCTTATCCAGAGCGACTTACAAGGCAAAGTGCATAAGAACAGTACAAAAAGTGCGAATATAAACCTAGAGTGGGGTAAAGTCCCAAGTGCCAGGGTGATCAAATAGATCAGGACTCCCCTAGAGACTACAAACTAGCTAAACAGCCTAGTTAAACAATCACAAATTAAGAGCAAAAACAATCACAGATAAGTGCAAATAGGAATAAACACATTACAAAGAGCAAGGGAGGGGAGGGGAGAGGTGCAGCCTGAAGAGGTGAGTCTTCAGTCTGCGCTTGAAGATGGCCAATGTCTCTGCTGTTCTGACCACCACGGGAAGATCATTCCACCACCGGGGGGCCAGGACAGACAGCAGACGTGACCTGGAAGTGCAGGAGCGGAGAGGGGGCTGCCTCAGGCGACCAGAGGTGGCAGAGCGGAGGGGTCTGGCAGGGGTGTAGGGTCTGACAATCGTCTGGAGGTAAGCTGGAGCTGTCCCCTTAACAGCCTGGTATGCTAGCACCAAAGTTTTAAATTTGATGCGAGCAATAACAGGCAGCCAGTGGAGGGCAGTCAGCAAGGGGGTCACATGAGTGTCTCTAGGGAGGTTGTAGATCAGACGGGCTGCAGCATTCTGGATGAGCTGCAGGGGTCTGATGGCGGACGCTGGAAGACCTGCAAGAAGGGAGTTGCAGTAATCCAAGCGGGACAGAACCATTGCTTGGACCAGAAGCTGAGTAGAGTAGGTGGTGAGGAAGGGGCGGATTCTTCGGATGTTATACAGAAAGAACCTGCACGCCCGACTCACCGCCGCGATGTTCTCGGAGTGTGACAGCCTGTTGTCAATCAGCACTCCGAGGTTCTTCGCACAGGATGAGGACGAAACCAGGGTGTCCCCAAGCGAGATGGAGAAGTCCAAGATGGGAGAGGAAGGAGCAGGAAAGAAGAGCAGCTCGGTCTTGCCTGGGTTGAGCTTAAGATGGTGTTTATCCATCCAGCTCTGGACATCCCTCAGGCAAGCCGAGATGCGAGCAGAAACCTGTGTGTCTGACGGAGGGAAGGAGAGGTAGAGTTGAGTATCGTCAGCATAGCAGTGGTAAGATAGACCATGAGCAGAGATTACAGAGCCAAGAGAACGAGTATAGAGGGAGAAGAGGAGGGGACCAAGGACGGAACCTTGAGGAACACCCGTGACCAGGGGGCGAGGTGGCGAAACCCCACCAGCCCAGGCAACCTGGAAGGAGCGACCGGTGAGGTAGGACTCAATCCAGTCGAGGGCTGTGCCGCAGATCCCCAGTGCTGCCAGGGAGGACAGGAGGATGGGATGGTCGACTGTGTCGAAGGCAGCAGAAAGGTCAAGGAGAATCAGGACGGAAGAGAGAGAGGCTGCCCGCGCAGCATGAAGAGACTCACTGACAGACAGCAATGCTGTCTCTGTCGAGTGTGGCCAGGTCTGAAGCCGGACTGATGAGGGTCCAGCAGATTGTTCTGTGAAAAGAAAGAAGACAATTGTTTGGAGACAGCTCGTTCAGGGTTTTAGAAAGAAAAGGGAGAAGAGAGACAGGACGGTAGTTGTGAATGACGGATGGGTCCAGAGTGGGCTTCTTCAGCAGCGGGGAGACATGGGCCCGCTTGAATGAAGAGGGGAAGCATCCAGAAGACAAGGAGGAGTTCACAAGGGAGGTGACGAATGGAAGGATGTCTGGTGTGATGGCCTGGAGGAGAGAAGAGGGAATAGGGTCAAGAGCACAGGTAGTAGGACTGTGGGAGAGCAGGAGCTGAGAGACATCAGCAGCAGAGAGGGGAGAGAAAGTAGAGAAACAAGGAGAGGGTGAGGGGAGAAGGGAGCGAGGATGGGTGGAGGTGGTGTTGAAGGATCTGCGGATGCCAGCGATCTTCTCATCAAAGAAAACTGCGAAGTCGTCCGCAGAGAAGGAGGACTGTGGTGGCGGAGGAGGAGTGCTGAGGAGAGAAGAAAAAATAGAGAACAGTTGACGGGGGTTAGAAGTAGAATTCTGGATTCTGGATTGGTAGTAAATGGCTTTGGCAGAGGTAACCGAAGAGGAAAAAGTTACTAGGAGAGACTGGTAGGTAGACAGGTCAGATGGGGCCCTGGATTTCTTCCACTTCCTCTCCGCTGCCCGTAGTCTGGCCCTGTTGGCACGGAGGACCTCAGACATCCACGGGCTAGGAGGAGATGTGCGTGCTGGTTTGGAAACAAGAGGACATAGATTATCAAGTGCTGAAGAGAGGGAGGAAAGCAGAGTAGAAGTTGCAGAGTCAGTGGGAAGATTGGAGAAGGAGTCGAGGGGTTGAAGGGAAGCAGTGACTTTGGAGGCAAGAGAAGAGGGTGAAACAGAGCGGATGTTACGGCGGACCGTAACACAGGGGGAGGGAGGGGATGCAGAATGGGGAGTAAGAGGAAGGGAGAAGGAAATGAAATGGTGGTCTGACTGATGTAGAGGGGTCACCGTGAGGTCCGAGGATGAGCAGTTCCTCAGGATGACGAGGTCAAGAACATTGCCGCACTTGTGGGTCGGAGGGGAGTGCAGCAGGGAGAGATCGAAGGAGTGGAGTAACGGAAGGAAGGCGGCAGACTGGGAGGTTTCCAGGTGGATGTTGAAGTCTCCCAAAACAA
Organism: Albula goreensis; assembly: GCA_022829145.1. Lineage (NCBI taxonomy): Eukaryota > Metazoa > Chordata > Actinopteri > Albuliformes > Albulidae > Albula > Albula goreensis. The sequence continues at coordinate 1,805,753 of CM040743.1, forward strand.
TCAGCGGGGTGCCATCTTCAGGGAAGGAGCTAAGCAGCGTGTCAAGCTCATCGAGAAAGCTGCCAAGGGGCCCTGGAGGACGGTAGAGAACAGCAATATAGAGCTTAATGGGATAGTGGATTAAAACAGCGTGATATTCGAAAGTGGAGATGGAAAGGTGAGAGAGAGGAAGAACAGAGAATTTCCAGGAGTGGGTGACGAGCAAACCGGTACCACCACCGCGGCCAGATGACCGGGGGGTGTGAGAGAAGAAGAAGGAGGAAGAGAGGGCTGCAGGAGTTGCGGTGTTGTCTGGTGTGATCCAGGTCTCGGTTAGGGCGAGGAAATGCAGGGAGAGCAGGGAAGCGTAGGATGAGATGAAGTCTGCCTTCTTCGTGGCAGACTGGCAGTTCCATAGACCCCCTGTGACAGTGAAGTTGACACAGGGAGAGAGCAAGGGATAGCAAAGATTAGTAAGGTTCCGGCGCCGACGATGAAAGCGCCTTCTGCGAGTGAGAGAGCAGACAGGAATAGGGTTGCAACACATACTGAACCGGAGAGGAAAGGGAGAGTATGATAGAGATGGGAAAAGAGATTCAAATAAGGGAAAACACACAACTGGGAGGGAGCGACGCTAATATAGCGTCGCTCCAAGTGAAACTATAAGCACAGCCTATTAGGAAACGATTAACAGCTGGCCGATCACCGAGCAGAAACACAAACAATTAGTTAACGAGAGAAACTAAAAACAAAGCAACAACTACACTTCAATAACACTAGCAGTAGATAACAGGGAAGCGGTAAACCTAAGCAACCACACAACTAGCAATAAGGACGGATACTTAGCCAATCTAGGGATCTTCCGCAGCTCCTCACACCTGAAACAAATGCACCTTACATACACAAACACTCACACACACACTCACACAGGTATGAGTATGTGTATATCTACATATATAGATATATGTCCGTGTCCACATCCATAGACACACACTGCCGTGATAAAGGGCCATACAGACACAGTACACCAGGCCCAGGTTATATGGGAGAAGGGGAGTGTGACGAATGATGGTGGAAGGGCAGTGCGAAAGCCAGCGCTACGGTACACACCTGACACGCTCACCCCGGCCTCGCCCATAAAACACACACTGCCATAAACCAGAGGGGTCATCACTGTGCCAATGTGTGTGTGTGTGTGTGTGTGTGTGTGTGTGTGTGTGTGTGTGTGTGTGTGTGTGTGTGTGTGTGTGTGTGTGTGTGTGTGTGTGTGTGTGTGTGTGTGTGTGTGCGCGTGTGTGTGTGTGTGTGTATGTGTGCGTGTGTGTGTATGTGTGTGTGTGTGTGTGTGTGTGTGTGTGAGTGCAGGAATTCAGATGTTTATGGGCCAGTAAATCCACAGTCAGATTATAGACACACCTGAGATCACACACATACACACACACGTGTATGCGCGGACACAAAAGCACTCTCAAACATACAAACACAGACACTCCCTCTCTCTCTCACTCATACACACTCAATACACAGACTGTCTGTCTCTCAAACACACACACACACACGGATGTTTCTTATGCATTTTTCCTCCTTATCTCCCTCTCCACAGCGTTCCCTCCCTCCTCTTTTTATCTCTCACTCTCTCCCTCCACCAGATGGCTGACCCATCTGCTCCCACTTTCTCTCTCTCCTTCTCTCTCTCTCTCCTTCTCTCTCTCTTTGCTATTCCCTGATTCTTGGAGTGGAAAACCAAATCCCTCTAAATTTATCACAATCTATCAGTGTTTGTCATTAATGCAGAGCAGAGTGGTCTAGGTATTAACTCCAGCTTCCTTATCCCCTGAGTGTGTGTGTGTGTGTGTGTGTTAGTGTGAGTGAGTGAGTGAGTGAGTGAGTGAGTGAGTGAGTGAGGAGTGAGTGAGTGAGTGAGTGAGTGAGTGAGGTAGTGTGTGTGTGTGAGTGAGTGAGTGAGTGAGTGAGTGAGTGTGTGTGTGGTGAGTGAGTGAGTGAGTGAGTGAGTGAGTGAGTGTGTGTGTGTGTGGTGAGTGAGTGAGTGAGTGAGTGAGTGAGTGAGTGAGGTAGTGTGTGTGAGTGAGTGTGAGTGAGTGAGTGAGTGAGTGAGTGAGTGAGTGAGTGAGTGAGTGAGTGAGTGTGTGTGTGTGTGTGTGTGAGTGAGTGAGTGAGTGAGTGAGTGTGAGGTAGTGTGTGTGTGTGTGTGAGTGAGTGAGTGAGTGAGTGAGTGAGGTAGTGTGTGTGTGTGTGTGAGTGAGTGAGTGAGTGAGTGAGTGAGTGAGTGAGTGAGTGAGTGAGGAGGTAGTGTGAGTGAGTGAGTGAGTGAGTGAGTGAGTGAGTGAGGTAGTGTGTGTGTGTGTGAGTGAGTGAGTGAGTGAGTGAGGTAGTGTGTGAGTGAGTGAGTGAGTGAGTGAGTGAGTGAGTGAGTGAGTGAGTGAGGTGAGTGTGTGAGTGAGTGAGTGAGTGAGTGAGTGGGTGGGTGGGTGGGTGAGTGAGTGAGTGAGTGAGTGAGTGAGTGAGTGAGTGAGTGAGTGAGTGAGTAGTGTGTGTGAGTGAGTGAGTGAGTGAGTGAGTGAGTGAGTGAGGTAGTGTGTGTGTCTCACACTCTGAAGCCCCTTCTCCTGCCTCTTCGTGTGGGATAACACTCATTACTCATATCTCAGTGCAGCACTGAATGTACTGAGTCCATCCTCTGTCTCTCTCAACAATCACAGCCACAAACAAGGACACACACACACACATACGCATGCACGCACATGAGCACGCACACACACACACGCACACACACGCACACACAGGTGCACATGGCAAACCCAGTGGCTGACACAGGGAAAGAGGAGCAGTTAGAGCCAGTGCAATGGGGGTGTGGGGGCTGGCATTGAGAGACTGACAGAAACCCGCCCCCAACCCCCTGCCTCAGTGCAGCTGGTTCAGCCTATCACAAGAGACCAGGGGCGGGGCCCTGACAGATGAGGTTGTGATTGACAGGGCGGGGGGGTGATAGGGTGCTTGGAGAGGTAGAGGTGGGGCCTTAGGGGACCCGGGGGGGGTGGCCCTCCTGCAGCACACCTGGCCTGCCGGATTTAACCCTTCATTACACCTGTCAGCCGCAGACAGGCCGACCTGCGCAGCCAATTAGGCAGATGAGAGGTGCGGCTAAATCTGCAGCATCCAGAGGGAATCACTCGCTCAGATGGAGCACACACAGCCATAAATCACACGCACAACGGCACAGGGGAGGAAAAACCCCTCAACCACAGCACTGTGTGTGTGTGTGTGGGACAGGGGAGAGGTGTGTGTGTGTGAGGGACAGGGGAGAGGTGTGTATGTGTGTGTCTGTGTGTGTGTGGGACAGGGGAGAGGTGTGTGTGTGTGTGTGTGTGTGTGTGTGTGTCTGTGGGATAGTGGAGAGGTGTGTGTGTGTGTGTGTGTGTGAGGGGTAGGTCACACAGCTCACATGCGTCTCCATGTTACTTTTATACTCAATTCAATGAGTCATCCAGAGAAAGGGTTGGTGGGTAGGAGGGAAATGGACACAGAGAGAGGGAGGGAGGGAGGGAGGGAAACATCTCAGTAATTCAGGGACGTGATGAGTGGAATTCAAAAGCCCCACTGGCTCCAGGAAGGATAAAAATATCGCTTCCTCTGCCACCATAGAGTTCACTCAGGAGCAGGCCAAATCCCTATTCAACTACCATAGAGTTCACTCAGGAGCAGGCCAAATCCCTATTCAACTACCATAGAGTTCACTCAGGAGCAGGCCAAATCCCTATTCAACTACCATAGAGTTCACTCAGGAGCAGGCCAAATCCCTACTCAACTACCATAGAGTTCACTCAGGAGCAGGCCAAACCCCTACTCAACTACCATAGAGTTCACTCAGGAGCAGGCCAAATCCCTATTCAACTACCATAGAGTTCACTCAGGAGCAGGCCAAATCCCTACTCAACTACCATAGAGTTCACTCAGGAGCAGGCCAAATCCCTATTCAACTACCATAGAGTTCACTCAGGAGCAGGCCAAATCCCTACTCAACTACCATAGAGTTCACTCAGGAGCAGGCCAAATCCCTATTCAACTACCATAGAGTTCACTCAGGAGCAGGCCAAATCCTTCATTGGGCAATTCAACGGGTACCAGAGAGAGCACAGACCGCTAAACCCAACAGGTGTGCAATTTAAGCAGAGCGATGGTCTCGGCAGCAAGCTAGGAACAAAATATTCCCACCCACCCCAGACCTCATCACTCAGAGGAGAAGCAGCA
>CM040743.1:1812500-1832500 GCA_022829145.1 Albula goreensis
CCATCTGCTCCACACTAAAAAGGAAAGAGGCCTAAGTAGAGGTGTATATACCCCCTGCGGAGCTTGGCAAGATGGCCAAAAACAGAACAGATTTGCAGAGCTAAAACAAACAATGGAGTTCTGTTCCTGAACATCCCTCTCTGTGATGGCCCATGGTGGACTCTACTCCAGAACCATGCTGGTGAACAAGTGGCGTCTCGATTAGTTAACTGAAACAGCCCTATGCTTACCTGCAGAGGGCCGTTGCTATGGCGGCCGATGGGGTGCATACGTGTGTGCATGTGCGTGTGACGGCATTTCTTAAATAAGTTGCCTGCGGCACCTGGTATACCCCAGGACGCCCAAACCAAATGGAGGCAGACACTTCCCTGCAGGCTGGTGTAGACCATCATAAAAAAATCCTTTTTCCTGTGAACGTAGCATTCGATTTGAACCGGAACCAAAAAGAAAAAAAAAATTTACCACTTGAATGCGGTCAAGGCATGCTGAAGGCTGAAGCCGAATAACAGCTGGGCAAATCTGTCAGTCCGTGCGCACGCGTTTGTCTGTGGATGAGTCTGTCACTCTCTGTGGTCTTGAAGGCATCACAGGCTACAGGGAGTTAGCAGAACACTCTCCATGGTCCGAAGACAACACAGGCAAAGGGAAGTTAGCAGAACGCTCTCCATGGTCCTGAAGGCATCACAGACGATGGGGAGTTAGAGAACGCTCTCCATGGTCCTGAAGGCATCACAGACGATGGGGAGTTAGCAGAGCGCTCTCTATGGTCCTGAAGGCATCACAGGCGATGGGGAGTTAGCAGAACGCTCTCCATGGTCCTGAAGGCATCACAGATGATGGGGAGTTAGCAGAACGCTCTCCATGGTCCTGAAGGCATCACAGGTGATGGGGAGTTAGCAGAACGCTCTCAATGGTCCTGAAGGCATCACAGACGATGGGGAGTTAGCAGAACGCTCTCTATGGTCCTGAAGGCATCACAGGCGATGGGGAGTTAGCAGAACGCTCTCTATGGTCCTGAAGGCATCACAGGCGATGGGGAGTTAGCAGAACGCTCTCCATGGTCCTGAAGGCATCACAGACGATGGGGAGTTAGCAGAGCGCTCTCTATGGTCCTGAAGGCATCACAGGCGATGGGGAGTTAGCAGAACGCTCTCCATGGTCCTGAAGGCATCACAGACGATGGGGAGTTAGCAGAACGCTCTCTATGGTCCTGAAGGCATCACAGGCTATGGGGGGTTAGCAGAACGCTCTCAATGGTCCTGAAGGCATCACAGGCTATGGGGGGTTAGCAGTGTGACTTGGTCATGGCAGCCCTGGACTGCGTTCAAGTGGTATTTTTTTCTTTTCTGTTCCAGTTCAAATCGAACGCTACATTCACAGGAAAAGCGCGCACTCTCCATGGTCCTGAAGGCCTCCCAGGCTATTGGGAGTTAGCAGAGCGCTCTGACGGACACCTGCTACGCCATGGGCCTTGTGTTGAGCTCAAATCTGCTACGTCGGCCTATGACAAGGGCCGCTCTGGCTGAATACACAACAAGGCGATTAGCGCTGATTAAGCAGCCATTAATTTTGATGAAGAGAGGCTGATCACAGTCCTGATGCTACCCAACAGATCTCAGCATCCAAGCAGTCAGGAGCAGCGGGGTCTTCCTTTAACCTCCTGCTCTGCACACGGGATCCATAAAAAACCTGCTTTGCACAAAATGCAAGTTTTCACAAAAAAAAAAAACATTTCCCACCCATGACAGGCGACTGAGTTACTGAAATGACAATGAAACAGATGGCAATTCCAACAGCCAAAGCCTTCGCAGGACTGGATTTATACTGACAAAGTCGATCTGGGTGAACAACTATTTGTCCGTATGTTCTCTTTATAATTAAATCATGTCACAGAGTGAATCATTTTGAGGATGTCCAAAAAGTTGGAAGGTGCAGTGGAAGACACTGATACTGTTGTATGATATGTACAGTGGGTTATAACTCACATTAATATTCTGCATGTGCTTTTTGATGAACAATGTTGTGCTGCACATCTAATGGAAATGAGAATTGTGCACTCAAAATTAAAGCTGGCTTTACAAACAACTCCAGTTGCGTATGATTGTTTCACGGCGCTGGAGACCACTAAAATAACCTGTCTAAATGCAAAACAGAACAAATGGAAGCAACTGCAATTTGCACAGACTTGACTGCTTTAACAAATAAACTTTTCTGTTGTGCACATAAGTTGTGGTTGATAACTAATGCATTAGAGAACTCACTGGACTCTTCTCAACAAACAAACGCACCGTAGAACCAGAGGTCTCGGTGGACATTTCAAACAACTGAATGTAAGCCTGTTTGGCCATTATATTTTTAGCACCTCAATGCAAATTGCCTGCAACGCAGCAACGGAAAGTGGTCGCCAGACACATCTATATAAATACTGATGGGAACAGACAGATGTCTCAATAGCAAAGACACCACTGTTGTAGGGAGTGAGACGGTGGAGCAGTGGAGTTTTACATGTGGTGAGCTGACACATGCTCCACGGGCGACTGGCACCGGGCTGAGGAAAACACCTGGTATACTGGGCACGTTTGTAACGTGCTCCATCAAGGATGGTCATGAGATTATTTCACCACCGTCTCCGGCTCCCGTCTTTTCCGTCCTCCAGCAATTGTCTACCCGAAGGAGGACAGAAACGCCTGCTTCAACCGGTGAACCCATTTGTGTGAAGATCTCTGTGTTCCCTTTCCCCCTGCACACACACTGTGTCCGCTGCCTGCAGGTGCGCGCCAACAGGTCAGGAGGGACACCTCTTTAATTAACGGGAATCCATACACAGCCCGGCCCCACGGCCTGGTCCCCCACACCACTTACAGATTATCTGCACTAATTCTCCGCGGCTTCCGTCGACCGCTTGATCGACAGCTGCTTCAATGTGCTGGCAAGGGCGAGTGAAGCTCCCCACACCCCTCCCAAACTCCCTTAGCTTCGCCCCTCCAACAGTCCTAATGTTCTAAAGCCCCCAAAAATACATCCATTATACAGCAGGCAGGCCGGTCATCCGGCCAATTTGTCCCAATTTCCCTCCATCACTCCCCACCGCCCGACAGCTGCCCACCCTGGGGAGGCCACCGTCAGCGCGATATATTCACCATCTGCCAGCCCCTGACATGGGACATTGTATATCTTACTCTATAATGGTGTACTTAAGTTTATCACCAAGTGTAATTCTGCCTTAATTTTTCCCTCAGGAGAGGGGGGTGCGGAGTAGTGTTTACGGACAGAGAGCGCTCTTTTCCTACCTTTATTGAAATGCCATTAAGCCGCCCTCCGCAGCTAGCCACTTGTGAAAATAGTTTTTAAGCGTCTTTGGTGGGGCCTGGAGGGCCAGCGCACATTACAGTCATTAGTGTTTATTTCCCTCTATAAAAGCTTCCAAGGGGGACGTTTGCTCAGTCGTGCGTCATTACATTTTAAAACAAAACTGCGACGCGGCTGATAGCATTAAGAGAGGGCAGCGCCGGAGGAAAACAACCTTCCCCCGCCAAACCTGTGTGTGCGTACGTGCGCGCGACCGTGAGCGCGTGTTTTTACCTTACTGATGCACATTAATTTTAGCCTATTGTAGAGGGCGTAGTAGGGACATTCGGACACGGCTGATGTTAGATTCACAGCCTTCGTGACATCACAGAACGGAACAGAGTGACAGCCCCCCAAACCTGTGTGTGCGTACATGCACGCAAACTTGAACGCGTGTGCGTGTATACTTGCGCGTGCATGCGCATATATGCATGCACATGTGTGTATGTGCATATATGAATGCATGTGTGTGAGCGTGCATGTGCATAAATGCGAGTGTGTTCGTGTGTGTGTGAGTGCGCATGTGCATATATGCGAGCGTGTATATGTGTGTGTGTGTGCTGAGGCTGGCAGTCTGTCCCATTACCCCTTCATTCCCGTTTAGCCCTCTTCCTGCGCACCAGCGCTTGCACAAACAAACGGACAGGTGGGAGAAAAATGGGCGAGTTTTACACGAGATCTTCAAGATCTGCTTAAAATGACATCAGGCCCGAGCGGCTCAAACAGAGACGGGTCAGTGCTGAAGGGTCTAACATGCAAAGTTTACAGAACGGTCAAGCTGAACTTTAGAGATCCCAAAATTATTTATTCATTCATTTTTTTTTTTTTTTTTTAAAGAGCTGATAAAATTTGGCTTTGTTGAGCAAATTCCTAAAAGACTCAGTTTGGGTTCATAATTAAGGTAACTGGCTGGAAAATGTGACGCAGGTCACCTTGGCCTCAGGAGCACACCGTAAAAAAAAAAAAAAAAGCAGGTTAGTTTCAGGTGAGGTCGTAAAAACTGACACGAGTAAAATCCGATGAGACCCGCACATAACAATGCAAACATTCATAATGTAATAACAAACAAGCGACAGATCGCAGAGACGAGCACGCTGTCAAAAGCGCACATAGAGCCTGCCAGGATGAGACGATTACAGCCAGGCAATCAAGCAAACGCAAAGTGAGACAGAACAGATGTCAACACAGACGATGAAAGATGGAAAATCAAACCATACAGGGCAGCTTGGAGCGACGCAGAGAGACACACACGCAATTATAAAACAGACAAACCCTTTCAAGTCAAAAAAAAGTCAGGTTTTATTCATATTTTCTTGTAACATCTGAAAAGTGTGGAACAGAGCTTCTATAATGGAACTCCAGCGCCAGCCAGAGGAGAACGATCACTGTGACAGCAAGCAACAGCGCCCCCACAGGAGCTGCAGGCAGCACAGGGGAACTGCAGCCGGCTGAACCTCACAGAGAGCCGTCCACGCAATGAGAGTGAGCTGAGAGACTAGTGTAATGTGTGTGTGTGAGTTATGTAAACCCAGACCAGGGAGCCACAGACCGCTTCTACTGTCCTCGTTTATCCACTTCAGTGCTCCTGCGCGTCCCCCCACCCCAACCCTGAATCTGAACCGTGATCTAACAGAGACAGGAAGAGACAAACCAATTGAATGCTGATGCCTCCTGGAAGGACAGACACCCTCCCTCCCTAAGCCCCGCCCCCACCCCTTGTCCAAGCCAATGAGACTCCCTCTCCGTCTTTGAAAGCTCCTGATGGAGTCAACGACTGAAGATTGAGATATCATGACACCAAAACGGCCGGAGCTACCAAAATACTACCAGCTACTGGTTTGCTTCAAAGATTGAGTTTCGTTCCGGAGTTCAGCATCCTCTGATTGGCTGAAGACAGTCAGTGATCTGTTGCCAGCTGTAGCTCCACCCATGTCTGGTGTCATGATACCTCCTTCTCCACTGCAAGCCCCCATTGATCCCCTCCCCCACTCCCCTCCCCAAGCAGATTGGCTAGCCGTACCCTCCCGCTCTAAGCCGATTGGCTCCCCGGTCTCTAGGCGGATCCAGAGGCAAACTGCTGGTGCAGGGACAGCACGTCGTCTTGGGACACGCGCTCCCAGCCCTGGCTGTGGACGCGGTACAGGTTGACGGTGCCACCGCTGTAGGCGTCGCGGTAGGTGGCCTGGTAGATGGCGCGCCGGCCAAGGTCGCAGGCCTCCTCCACGGTCAGGTCCGGCCGCAGGCCGCTGTCCAGCACCCCGTAAGCGTACATGGAGCCCGAGCCCACCGCAAACTGGTCTCCACAGACACGGTTACCCTCAGAGTCCACATAGTACAGGCCTACAGAGAGGAGAAACACACACAGCTATATTACAGCGCTATAGAGAAACACACACAGCTATATTACAGGCCGACAGAGAAACACACACAGCTATATTACAGGCTATAGAGAAACACACACTGCTATATTACAGGCCGACAGAGAAACACACACAGCTATATTACAGGCTGACAGAGAAACACACACAGCTATATTACAGCGCTACAGAGAAACGCACAATGTTGTAGTACAGGGAGGGAGGCAGGGAGGGAGGGAGACAGACACACAGTTATCAGGAATCTTATAGCACATACATGAATGACAAGTCTGTGCAACTCAACATGCAAATACGTCTGACCATGCGTGAGTGTGCAGGCTGTGTGTGTGTGTGTGTGTGTGTGTGCGCACGTCTAGAAGCCTCATTCCATCTCAGCAGCACACAGAGAGAGCGACAGCACAGCAGTGCAGCCTCAGCACAGAGAGCCCAATGCCCAGCCTTACAGACTTAAGTCTGTCCTTTAGCGCCCTGCTGGACAGTTATGCCGACTGTTCTACACATCAGGCACGAATGTGCACGCATGCACACAAGCATCGAACTGAGGCGATATTAAGTTCCAATCAACATCAGTCACCCTTGGCTTAGGTCATTGTGCAGATGGAGAATCAATGGGACGTCTTAATCAGCATGTTAGCACATCAGCAAATTAGGGCATGTGACCTTTCTGACCCCAGCCGACTGAACCCCGGCCCCAACAACCGCAAGACACCAGGGCCTGCACTCATAGAGCGGCTTCATACCAAGACCACTGACCTGGGGTCAGTTTAGCCTTTCATCTCATCATGGATAAGGTGAGGACACAGACATGACAAACTGGTCCCAGAGAGGCATTCCTACAAAACAAGATTATTTATGAAAACGGAACCTGGACTAGGATCAGTACAGACCTTCAGGTCACTGTGGATACAGTTAGGGTATGGCAAGGGGAAATCTGATCCCAGGTCAGCACTCAGTACGAATATGGGCATGGTCAGAAGGGTCTGAGAGAGCCTAGGAGATGGCTATTCAAACCAGCAATTGAGCAAAAGCTGTGAGACACAGTACACTTTTGGGCTGGCTGGCAAGAAGAGGTGTGGGTGTATATACATCATGGTACTACTGCCCTCACTCCTACAGCAATTGCTGTTCACTGACAGTAAGGTGGTGAGCGATGAGATTTCTGGAGACCTGCCTATTTGTGTTCCGATGCAAGTGAACCAACAAGATCCAATCAGGTTAGCTGATGGCGCGGACAGGCTGAGTGATGAGCGGCTTGGGTGAGGAGGGGGCAGGGGTGTTTCAGACGCTGCTCAATACTCATCCTTTATGACATCACAGGCAGGAGGAGGCCAACTCAATACTCATCCTTTATGACATCACAGGCAGAAGGAGGCCAACTCAATGCTCATCCTCTTTGACTTCACAGGCAGAATAGCACTATAGCTGAATCTGATATGGCCTACTATATAGGGCCTACTGAATTATACGGAAATCGTACTGCTCTTGCATCACTGCAGTGCCTACTGCAAATCTGCAGTTCATTAGCATTCAGACACACCACGGCCATAATTTTTTTTTTTTTTTTTTCCAGTCTCACAGCCGGATATCTCCAACTGGAGTACATCCCTCCTCACCAAACGAGAAATGTGCTTTTTCATTTGCTCATTCATTAGTCTACTTATTAGCAAAAATATTCCTAAAATTTTTGTTGCTGTTTTTCTTCACAAACGGAGAGAAAACTTGCAGGATTTTTCTTTTCTTCTTCTGTGGTATCTCCGCACAAACAGCCTTCTGGGATAGCACAGTGTCCAGTGCTTCCACACAGTGCAAAATTTTACCAGATGCAGCTGGCCATCCCCGTTATCAGTCGTGTACTGCTAGATTCGTTGAGAACTGGGACACACCACTTACGATGCGTACTAATTCTAGCTTACTGTAGAGGGCGTAGTAGGGACATTCGGACACAGCTGATGTTAGATTCACAGCCTTTGTGACATCACAGAAAGGAACAGAGTGACAGCCCTCTCAGATGCTTGAGCTAACCGATGATTCCATCTGTCCACAAGACCCACAGCCCCATCAACAAACGCATCTGTCCCTATTTTTTTAATAAGACCAGCACTTGGTTTTCAGAAACAGCCCACAAGTAGAAGGGATTTCAAAAATGTTTACATAGCCAATTATCTGAACTCCAGCTTTTTGGGGAAGAAAAAAACAAAAAAAAAAAAAAAACCTAAAACTGAAACTTTATATGTAAAAGCTAATTATACTATAACTGTTCAAAACAGGCATGTGGCTTCAAAGAATATCAGAAAATGTTTTAATCTAAATGTAGGCTACATCTACATCTCTACTTTTGAAGTAGAGAAGCAGCATTTTAAAAGGATCTTTTATAAGAGCCCCTTTTAAATAACAACCAACCACTAAAGTGACAAAAAGCATACTTTTTAATTTATACCAATTAAATGCTGCATTCTAACTGGTCGAGAGGACAGCATACATAGAGAAAGAGCATAAGTAGTCCCAGTGAAAGTGGCCTTATTACCATTAAAAATCAATACGAGAGCCCATTCAATGTTCCGCCTCAAAACAACATTCCGTTTACGACTGGGGAAAGAAAAAAAGACAACAGCCATTTTGTTTAATTGTATTTGAGGGCTGAATCATTTCATCTGAAAGTAGCTGTGCTATAAAGAGAGAGTGTCCTTAGCTGTGCAGTTGTATGAAAATAAAACACCCCAGGTGTTTTATTTTCAGGGCTTTCAGCTTTGGCCTCAGGGCCCGCATCGCTCCACCCTGTCCAGCTTTATCCTCTAACTTCCACAGCTTACAGTGATTTATTACTTACATAAAAACCTATGAATACCAGTCACAAGACTGCATCACAAATTAAAGCATGACTAATGGCAGAACTGAATCAGTCCAAGCTGAAAATGGACTGAAATGTAAAATTCATTTAAAAACACGTGAAAGGACAGATGGCTGAGCTCTCAGTACTACGGACAGACCGCAGTCAGTAACACAGGGAGGACAGCCAGGGGTGGAGTCTCACATCCCTCTACCAGCTGCACAGCCATTACTGCTACTGCCAGTCAAAGTGATGAACAGCTCAACCAACCAATCAGCATGCATGTGGACCAACTGGGAGAGCGTTGGGACCTGCCCACACGTGACACCACACAATAAGATCAAGCTTGTAGCTGCCAGCGTTATTGTGACTTAATTAGTTTTGCGCTTAATTGTGCCAGGATTGATTTACACTTTAAGGCTCTTTGACACTTAATCAGGGAAGATGAGACTCGCACTTGATGCTGTTGTAGCTTTAATGAGATTTTCATTTAATTGTGATTCATTTAAAGTGGAGCCCCGGCCACAGCCCCCCGCGTCCCGTCCGCTGTCAACGCATATTTATTGAGCCGGTGGGAGACAGCGGTACAGCGGATCGATGGCGCTTTATAAAGGGGGGGTTGGGGGGGGTCAGCCATGCACGTGTAAAGACCGTCCGTGTGTGGCAGTCCAAACCAGCATCCATCACAGACAGCGCCGGCCAGGCCAGTCGCTGGTCACGGTCGGCGGGATCGATTAACCATTACGCCACTGCCACGACGCACTTTAAACGCGCTTCTCATGATGTATACCTGCCTCACTGCACCAAGGCCAGGGCACAGCTACAGCACAGCTCCCTCAGCTGGCAGACACAGGCAACAGCACTCATGCCTAAAATGCCACCAACGAGTACAGTGTCTGCAAGTTTAACTCCAGTCCTGGAGGGCCACAGTGTCTGCAGGTTTAACTCCAGTCCTGGAGGGCCGCAGTGTCTGCAGGTTTAACTCCAGTCCTGCAGGGCTGCAGTGTCTGCAGGTTTAACTCCAGTCCTGGAGGGCTGCAGTGTCTGCAGGTTTAACTCCAGTCCTGGAGGGCCGCAGTGTCTGCAGGTTTAACTCCAGTCCTGGAGGGCCGCAGTGTCTGCAGGTTTAATGGCAGGCTAAACACACCTACTCCATGAGAATTCCTCTCTTTACACAGGCATTATGCACTACCATTAAGAAAAGCCAAAGAATTTAAAGAGAGGAAGAGAGAAGATAATTTGCTTTTTTAATTAAAGCTGAATTCTGAGCTGACAACATCACGCTTTGGCACAGTGGCAGCAGTTGTTATTAAAACGACGTGTTATTAAATTGACTTGGTTGTTATTAAAATGACAGCGGCCACCCACTGCTCTTAAAATTCAAACTCCTGCCAATCAGATACTGTTCCACAATTAAAAACCGCCAGAGCAAGAACTTCCAGGCTGGCTTGGGTCAGATCCACTTGAGACAAACTACAACCAAAATAATGAGCTCCACCCTCACAGTGTTGCGTTTTAGCTACTAACTCAGGCACAGATTTTAAGATTCTTCGTTATTGATGGCTGACTTATAGACACAGTGTAAACATCTGCTAGTGCGTTTTAAATCGCTGCTTGTTCAAACTGCAGCAGGTCCCTTGCCGATGTTGGGCCAGGGAGTTACTGAGTGGGGGCAAAATGGTGTTGTCCGTTTAATTTGGGGAAAGTCTCCCTTAGCTGCACGGCGGGATTGGTTCGGGGGCAGCACTGAGAGTCTGAGGGCGCGAGCCGTGGCTCCTCATCACTTCCTCCTGATTGGCTCCGTCAGTTTGGGTTTATTAAGCACGGAGATCCTCAGACTCATGGGAGACATGATTTCACACACCACTGCTGTAGGGCTTTCTGTGACTCTGACTGCTGCAAACACGCACACCCACGAGCCATCGTGCGCACACAAATACATGCACGCACAACCAGGGTCTGTGATTTTACCATCAACCAGCCAAAATGACTGAAATAAAAAGCTCACCAGCCAGTCAATATATTTAAGTGAAATTTGGCCATTTTTATTTCCAGCCATTTCTGGTTTGGCCTTGGCTGGTGCCATTTCTGGTCCCGTCACTCAACCCTCACCATGTACACTTCCCTAAGCAGGTCACACACTATACACAGTTTATACACAATCGTGCTCTTGCCTGATTCACAGTCAATTCAGTGGAGCCAGCATATAATGTGCAATGTGCTAACGGCAAGTGTAACACACCACTGCTTCCCCCTGGTGGTGGATGTTAGACATGACACCTGTGTTCTGCTCCTTCCCTTAGGCAAGAGCTGGTAGCCTAACACTTCCTGCTAATTGGCCAAATTCCAATGCAGTGTGTCTGTTAGAACAATGATCTGTTGCACAGTGATGACACAATGACTGTACATCTTTGTGAATGCAATGTTACAATGTGTTCATATTTGACACTTTTGAAGCCCATTGCGCTGTCTTCAATAGTGCTTTCCATCAGCAACAGAAAACCAGACTTTAATTAAGACTAAACTAATCCCACATGTCTTCATTCACACTGCTGACGTGACACTCTGCAAGCAGAAACTGCTGAAATGAAGGTCACTGAGCACTGAATGGGGGTGAGATTCATTAAATCAAATCCAGCAGATTCTGAATGCTGAATGGGGGTGAGATTCATTGAATCAAACCCAGCAGATTCTGAATGCTGAATGGGGGTGAGATTCATTAAATCAAATCCAGCAGATTCTGAATGCTGAATGGGGGTGAGATTCATTAAATCAAACCCAGCAGATTCTGAATACTGAATGGGGGTGAGATTCATTAAATCAAACCCAGCAGATTAGCTGAGCATTATTTACTTAGCATAAATTCCAACACACAGAAACGTTAGCTAATCTCAGTTTGGGCAGAGGCATCCACGCACGCATGCACGCACATACCTGGCTGATCTGAGTACAGACACGCACACGCACACGCAAACAAACAAACAAACAAACAAACAAACAAACAAACAAACAAACAAACAAACAAACAAACAAACACACACACACACACACACACACACACAAACACACACACACACACACACAGGTGTCATTAGCTTATGTCTGTATAGGTGTGTTGAGTTGTTCTCTGTACAGGTTTATTCTCAGACAGACAGACAGACAGACACACCCACACTGAGACATACACCCAAGTGCGCACACTCTCTCTCACTCAGACACACACACAGGTGTGTGTACCTGGACCTCTCTTGTCCCAGCCACACACACACACACACACACACACACACACACACACACACACACACACACACAACACACACACACAACACACACACAACACACACACACAAACACAAGTGCATACCTGGCCCTCTCTTGTCCCAGCCACACACCATGGTTCCCATGCTGAGTCCCATGCCCTTGTACTGGTACACCATGTTGGCCAGCAGCTTGGAGGCGGCCGCCACAGAGATGCGCTCCTTGTTGCGCAGCTCATAGATGCGGCACTGCCGCGCCAGGAGCCGCTCCCAGAAGCTGCAGTCGGCCGCGCCGCCCGCCATGGTCCCCAGCAGATAGGGGTTAATCTCGATCACCTTCTTCACCGTCTGTGAGGCGATGTAGGAGCCTGCTGTCGCCCGCGAGTCCACCGCCACGATCACGCCATGCTGGAACTGAGGGAGAGAGCAGAGAGGATGTTAGTTAGCCTAGCCTGATTTCACATGTGAAGAGAGCAGAGAGCTGTTAGTTAGCCTAGCCTGATTTCACATGTGAAGAGAGCAGAGTAGCTGTTAGTTAGCCTAGCCTGATCCCACATGTGCTGAGAGCATGCTTGTTAGCCCAAGCCCAGGGGAGCATTAGCTAGCCTAGCCTGATCTCATGTGCTCAGAGCAGAGATTATGCCTGTCAGCCTAAACTGATAGAGTGCCAATTAGCATAGCCCAAGAGAGTGTTAGCTAGAGTACGATGACCCTGATATGAGTAGAGAGCATGTTAGTTAGCCTAGCCCAAGCGAGCTGGCCTGGCCTGACTCTACTCTGAGCATTCATGCTCACTAACAGCTAATTACACTGCCCACTCGCTCACATGGTGGATAAATGCTAGCAGGTCCTGTCCAGAAACAGTACTTTAGCCCAGTGGAGCCCTCTGCATGCTGGTTTTTGTTTGAGCCATAACAACAAGCGCTATATTGTAATGGGATGCTTAATTGTTTTAATTAGACATTTAAAAGTTGACTATAGGATCGTTTAGCAACTTTATGGCCACATTATTCCAGAAATATGTACGCCATAAAATACACATATTCCATATTCACCTTCCAGGGGTTTCAATCATATCAATTAATCATTCTATTTTATGTGCTATATGTGCCTGGTTTAATCAATTAGGTTAGATTTCATGACGGTAGAGACATGAAACCCTCCCTGTAAAATGAATTACCTGGCAGGGAGTTCAATGACCTAGCTAATGGAAACATGGCAACATGTTAAAATAAGTTTGAGGGCATGATTATGGTTGATCTTAAACATATAATTTTATCAACCTTAACTGATCAAAAGACAAAAAACAGCATACACAATG
This sequence comes from Albula goreensis, assembly GCA_022829145.1. Lineage (NCBI taxonomy): Eukaryota > Metazoa > Chordata > Actinopteri > Albuliformes > Albulidae > Albula > Albula goreensis. The sequence goes on from CM040743.1 coordinate 1,825,632, forward strand.
GGTCCCCAGAACAGAGACTGAGATGCAAGGGTATAAGGTACAGTGCACTAACATATCTTTTTTCCTGCTGCTACCCTGATAACACGTCAAACAGTCGCTTTCTCATTTACCTGTACGCTTCCAGCCATAGAGCGCATGAATGAAGCATCACAAAAATGGATGAAAATAGCTGTCCATCACAGACTTTTTTAACCAATCAAAAGGACCTTGCTCAATGGCGCTAAACAACAAAACACGATGATTGGCTGACATCAGTAAATTACTGGATATATATATATATATGGTAGCTCCACCCATTTTTGGAATCATGAGACTCCATGTAAACTTAACTGCAGGATGACAGCAGCGCTTTACACGGCGAAACGTGTAAATAAAACTAACTTCAGTAAGTGCAGATAGGGGTGCCGTCGCATTCAGCCGCCGCGGTGTGCAGACACTCCGCAGTCCCAAATGACAACACATATTTTCTTTGCTTGGTCATCATGGCCTAAGATTATGCGAAGGGCAATTACAACGGGGGAAAAACACCTTACAAATGCTCCATGTGCAGGTTTGACTTAGAGCAAAAAGTTAGTCGAGTGTATCAAATAAGGTAACAAAATGTACAACTTTTTGTTGCAGGTGACTTGTTGAATTGTGATGGCTTCTCCCTCTATGTTATGGGCCGCACATATTACAGCTACGCGGTTCAGTCTGTTAACGTTTACTCCTAGCTAGGATACGTTGTTCCAAAACTCATTTTAGAGAAATGCAAGAAAAGGCAGCTAACTAGCTCATTAATTTCTTTATGCAGTGACTTCTGAACAAGCTTCGTAACAATATTTCTGAGGCAATAACCGACATTTGGAAGCAGAGTTACCGCTATGGAATTGAGGATGAGATAGCAACATTAGCAAGCTAACCAACGAGCTTGAGTTTCCGAGATAGAAAAAGAATAAGTATTAATTTTCTTTCAAAATAATTTTGGTTGACGTTTCAGTAACATTTTATAGCATGTACCATGTCAATTGAAAGAAGAAAATGTTTCTAATTAGGCTGCATATATATGTGTACTCACTTTGAAAGCCAGGGTTGTTGTTCCATGAAGGAACTCAATCTTTCGTTCAGGGCCATCTTCATCCTCTGGATACAGAGAAGCTTTCACCGCAAAGTTCACACCGTCGCCATTGGATGCCCCAAAGCCCAGTTCAGACTGAGCCAAACCAGCACCGAAAGCATAAGGCCGCTCAGGGCGAGCTGAAAAATCCGCAGACTCACTCCTTAGCACACTAGCAAGCGCCATCTTTGTGACAGATTTTCGTAAGTGACGTTTTTCCGCCGGCTCTAAGGAACTGCTAACGGCAAACTCGCGCACGCAGAGGAAGTACGTCACTCGCCTTTATGTAGTTCTTATGAGGGCGCCATCTGTGTTTTCGGCGGTCTCAGCTGTATATGTAAAATTTTTAATTCTTCGAAATTTGTACAATTCAGTGTAAAGAGTATTTTAGAACACCTCCCAATTTCTCATCTTCTGTCCCTCTGATGCTATTCTTTCCCTGTCTCCTTAGGGAAACTTCAAAGTTTCTCGTCTTAGTTCTCATCTCCCCTTCTATCTCCGTTCCTTGCTTCTTCAAGCAATACGTTGAACTGCACATTTTACTCTCCATACATAATTATTTCAATACCCATATTTTACAAATATAAATGTTACAACAATCTGGGGCAAAGATACCGCATTGCTGTGTTGCTCAATGGGTAATTCCACATATTCAGGAAATAATATATCATAAAAAGTAAAGAGAAGACAAAGATACTACAAAGCAGACCTGGGCAGAGGGTATCTATATAAGATGTATACAGTCTGGAAAAAAGCTGTCTAGACTTCTCTTAAATGACCATATTGCCTTAGTTGAATTGACAGTATATTGAATAAATGGTCCTTGCATAATTGATCCATTTGGAATGCAACCATCGGGGCCATGTTGCTGTTTCATTCTGCTTTTGTAAAATGGATGCTGTATAGTTATAGAATAAACATGGGCTTGATTCACTGTTCACACTCACTGTACAAGAACTGCAGCCACGGTAACAATGGTCTGCTACCAGAGGTTCAGTGCGCCGTCATATCGCGTTATAAAACAATTTGCGTTTTGCTCTCGCCTTGAACACGTAGTGGAGAGTCACAGGCAGTCTCCTATTGGTCAACAATTCTTCTGCTCATCCTTTCCTCTCTCTCTCTCTCTCTCTCTCTCTCTCTCTCTCTCTCTCTTCTCTCTCTTTCTTTCTCTCTTGCTCCCCCCCCCCCTACTCCTACCTGTCCATTCTCCTCTCCACCATTTCTCTCTCCTTCCTCTTCTCTTCCACCCTCTCCCTCTCTCTCTCCCTCTCTCTGTAGTACTCCTCTCTCAGGTCTTCTCTCTTGCGGCGGTTCCAGCCGTGGGCGGTGATGTGGTACAGGTCCACGCAGTTTCCGGAGTAAGCGTCGCGGTGCGTGGCGTGGTAAACCGCCTGGCGGGCGAGGGCGCAGGCCTCGGCCACGCCCAGCCCCCACTGCACCCCCCCGTCCAGCACAGAGTATGCGTACGGGGAGCCCGACCCCACTGAGAACAGCTCCCCCTGCAGGCGAGTGCCATCACTGCACACATAGTGCAGCCCTGGGCCCAAGGGACCTCTGATTGGCTTATTTTCTCTCCCCCTCACTCTGATTGGCTCAGTCTCTCTCCTGCTCTTTCTGATTGGCTCAGTCTCTCTCCCTCTCACTGTGATATCCTCCATTCCCGCAGTCTCTACCTCTCTCTCCCATCCTTCCCATCTCCCTCTATCTCCTCCTTTATTTCCTGCCTCCCTCTCTCCCTCCAAATCTCCCAAATCCACCCCTCCATCCGTTCTTTCACTCTTCCTCCATCCCAGCCGCACAGCATGGCCGCCACGCACACGTCGGTGCCCTTGTACGGGTGCAGCATGTGTGAGAGCAGCTTGGCGGCGCCCCCTACAGACAGGCGGTGGCGGTGGCGCAGGTGGTAGAGGCGGAGCTGGCGGGAGAGGATGCGCTCCCAGAGCATGCAGTCTGCCGCGCTGCCGGACGTGGTCATCAGCAGGTGGGTGTGGACCGGCTGGATCTTATGCGCAGCCGGACAGCAGATGAGACCTGCCGCGCTGGCCCTGGTGTCTGCCGCCGCCACGATCCCACCCCCAAACACGAACGCCAGGGTGGTGGTGCCGTGGCACAGGGCGAAAGGTGGGGCCACCCCCTGCAGGGCATTCTGGGTAAGGAGGTCTGGGGCAGGCACAAACAAGCTCAGCGGAACTCCCCCGTCCCTCTCTGCTAAGGAAATCAGATCCCCCCAGTCACCCCTGCCAGCGTGCAGAGTGGTATCTCCCACAAGCATGGAGAGTGAGGCCGGGCAGTTCCATCTGGGATAGACAGGGATGTCCCGAAAGCCACATACTTCTTGCAAAGCCATGGAAGAGTGTAAGAAAATTCTGATTTCAGATTTTTGTGCAATGACACATCAAACTACGGAAATAAATTATTTAAAATGGGTCACAGCCTAACAATCACATTGATAACAGAGAGTCGTAAAGACAGGCAGCATAGAGCAGCCAATCAGAGCAAAACTGAGGCCCAGTCACTCCAGCAGCTTCTACCGGATCAGGGGGCAGGTGTCCATATGGATCTGGATCAAACTGGATCAGACCGGCCGTATCCCCATATAACCCCGTATCGGCAGAGCTGCATGTTCCTCCGAGAGAGGGAACATCGGTTTCAGCATGTTTGCATCACCCTGCTGCCTGTGTTCCCCCCACCCCACACAGGCCCAGAAACCCCTTTTAATCTTCCGCTCGCGGATCCGTCCCGGATGCTGTGATCTCTCTCTCTGCTCTGCTCCTTTTAGACAGCGGCACACATCTGCCTTTCTCTCTCCTCGTCTCGCTGTCCCAAAAGCCCCCTTGTGAGGGAGACAGAAGTGGGAGAGTCTTCTCCCCTCTTTATATAGACGCCGGTGCCGGCAGGAGTCTGGACACGCACATGACCTGATCTCATCTGCACTGGGGAGCGCCAACGCGACGCCCGTGCACAAGCGTGACGCGTCCGTCAGGGTGAAGAAGCTTCTCTCCGACGCCGTTTCCATTCCGCACGCTCAGCGCTATCTTCCCTCAGCATAGCTTAGCATGAGGGGCGTCACACGACCTGTGGATTTGTCAGATTATGAATACCAGACCATTTTCCAAATCCATAATTTCATTTTCCTTGTTACTCATTGATTAACATCAAATTGACATCCAGGAAAGAGGGAATACTTTATGCGCAGGGAAGGTTTACCCTGACTTTCCTAAACTTTTCCTGGAAAGTACTGAAATCCACTGAAAGGTCACTGGCTGGAGGGGTACACATGACCTGGCCTGGTCGTTTCCACACACCAGGCTGGCTACTTTGCAGTGGAGGGGAGAGGTGCAGACACAGAGGTACAGACAGATGGATCTCACCTGTGTGGAGGTGCACATTTTTCAGTGCCAAGCTCAGTGTAGCAGAAGGCCCCAATGTAGTTGCATGACAAATATAAATAAATAAAAAACGTAAAAATATTAATGAAAGCCGGTCATAGAATGTGATGAGGGATGTGACAGCATTGATCACTGCTGTGACATTTTAAAAATAAATAAATAAAATAAAATAGAAAAAGTTCTGTCTTGCTTGGAGTCGAAACATGAAAAAAATGTTCACATCAAAAGCTGTTCATGATCAATAACAAAACCTTTTAACTGTTGAAAATGTCAGATGTGTGACACCAGTGTTTCTGAAAAAAAAAAAAAAACAATTTTTAACATGAACATTCTCTTTTTTTTTCGCATCTATCATGAAATATGAGCCCGTGGAGAGTTTGTATGCCGCATGCCCATACATTCATGTTGTTCCTTTGCTTTGTTTTTTTTTTTCTGGAGTCCCGTGAGATTTGAAAGCCTTCCCAGGTTTCTGGGAGGGGTGCAGAGCCCCCGGGTGAACACACGGTGTGGGGGGTGGGTTTTGGGAGGGGTGCAGAAAGAATGCTGAAAGCGTGTTTTTGAGCTCTACCTTCCATTTTTCTCTTGAACTTATTTTAAAACACTGCGGTTTTGGATAACTGCCATTTATCTTTCGTTGAACTCTTATATATCCAGTACTTTATTTGTAAGGGACAGATACAAAATACATGGATACAATGCAAGTGCAGTTTGTGATGCAGTACACTAGTTCACACTCATACAGCCCCTGACTGCATTACTTAATTAGTATTAAGCTTGAGGAATGCAGGTGATCCTGGACTAACCCTTTGCTGGAGCTGGAGGAAGCGTTCCATCACTCAGGGTCGGATGGAACAAAAACCAGGATCCTGGACTGACCCTTTGCTGGAGCTGGAGCTGGAGGAAGCGTTCCATCATTCAGGGTCGGATGGAAAAACCAGGAGCAGCTCATGAAATCCTGGACCAGGATTCTCTTTGAGCTGAGACTCTTGGCAGGAATCGACAGTCTGTGTCTGACAAAACGATAAAGTGACTTCTTTTCCCAAAACATTTTAATTGGGACCACAACGTTTTAAATGGTAAGTATGCAATTAAATCAACTGGAAATCTAACCAGTTTCTACAGGCATTGATTTCCCATAATGCACTTCACCTGCGATGAAAGCACTGTGTGTCTCAGCTCTGATTGATCGAAATAAAAAAATGTGAGTATGTGATATTTATTCTTGGCTGAGTTCACAGCTATATATGACAGAATGTAACACTGAGTGGAAAACAGACTCTCAATGAACCATCAGAGTGCCGAGCTAAGGACATATTCAGCTTCTTTCACTTCAGGAGAGGCCAGAGAGAGGGAAATGGAGAAACAAGAGTAAAAACAGGTGAGACAGAGAGAGAGAGCAAGAGAGAACATGAGAATAAAATGTGAGACAAAGTAATAAGAATTTAAAAATGACATCTTAAATCCAAATATAAATAAATGACTATGATTAAAAACTGCTGTCTGACAGCTTTGATGGCTCCTCTTTTGCATGGCTGTATTTTTTACGTTTTCTTTGCTCTGAGATTCAGCTCACGCGTGGAACTGTTCGATGACGCTGACATTCCTTTCGAAACATCCGTGGCGCGATGTAGCAGCAGCAGCAGCACAGCTTTGGAAAATCTGTCAGTAGAAACTTGTGAGTGGAAAACATGACGAAATGTTACACTGACTCCGGAGACCTGTTTCCTGTCATGGGGGAGACTGGCAGATCGAGTGAGGGGGCTGAGGCACAGTTTCGGGGACTAGCCGGTTTGACATGAGGATTTTGGGTGCAGTTTAGGGAGGTGGTTGCCAGCTTGAGTGAGGCTTTTGGGCCAAGACTGAGTGCTTGCCAGTCTGACTGAACAGCTTTGGGTAGAGCTTGGGAAGGAGGTTGCCAGCTTGAGTGAGGGGCTTTGGACAGAGTCTGGGAGGGTTGCCAGATTGAGTGAATAGCTTTGGGTAGAGTTTGGGTTAGGGGTTGCCAGTTTGAGTGAGGAACTTTGGGGGAGTTTGGGGAAGTTGCTAGTGTGTGCAAGGAGCAAAGAGAATGAGTGTGAGAGATAGACGGGGAGAAGAGAGATTAAAACTGAGATTTTTTTAAAAAAAAACTTACTTGTATTTTAAGCGCTAACACCTTTAAGCTACAAAGCCCAGTCAAACACATTACCAAAATCAATCCAAAAAGATTGCATCAAAAAGTAAACCTCTGTGAATTCTTCTGAAGCGTCTCTGAGCTCAAACAACCAGCAGCATCTGGGGGTTTCAGTCAGCATGTCTTTGTCACAGTATTATGACTGTGTCATCTCTCTGAAAGCGGGAATAGCTTGTTAATTGTCTTTGTGTAGTTCTGTCACTGCAGCCAT
>CM040743.1:1835000-1877145 GCA_022829145.1 Albula goreensis
ACTAATAAAAACACTTTAGTTTTACAATGTCTCAAGTACAATTGGGGTTCAAGTTCATTACATCTAAAATACATGAAACTGACTTGAAAATAAGGAAAAATAATAGCAATATATAATATAATAGCAAAATAAAACATATTTTACAAATACAGGCAGTCCTGGGTTATGAACGAGATCCGTTCCTAAGTCTGCCTTTAAGTAGAATTTGGACAGTCGGAACAGGTACATACGGTTCATATTCAGCGTCAGTTCGTCAAATGTTTGTTTCAGTTACTATATATTTTACCTTTCTATGTGTATAAAACACTTAAACACTTTGGTGGTTCGTCGGCTCAAGCCCACCGTTTGAATCAGATCACGGTGCCGTTCGTTATTACAAACCATTGCATGCGACTCAAATTTTTAATATAATAGGCTTTATGGCAGTTCATTCACAAGTCGGACGTTCGTAACCCGGGGACTGCCTGTATACTCATCACATGACAATTAAATAAATCCTTGACATAACAAAGTTTATTTAAGGGCTAATGCAATGGAAGCACATGAAAAACAAGCAAACAAAGAAATAAGTGAAAGGTGAAAGGATTCACAGGAGAAGCACACTGGTTATCCTGCATGTTCAGCTCAGGGCACTGACCTGTGTGTCTCCATCGCCCCCTGCTGGCTGCTCACCATAGTACACCTCATGAGTGAGCAGAGACAGAAAGAGAGGGAGACATGAAGGCTGCAGGGAAGAAGGGCTTGAGCAGTGGAAGGCCTGGGATGGAGAGAGAGAGGGAGGGAGAGGGGGACGGGTGAGAGAAAGACACAGAGATAGAGAAAGATTACGACCATACGTGATCATTTCTAAAACCATGTGAGTCAGTAACCATGTTTACGTTTAATGAGACGTCAATACTGAGAGTAAGACATCAAACTCGATTAAAAGCATTTACACGTGTCTGTACTTAATGCAGGAATCACAACATGTGGGGTTCACAAACCGAGCACTCGAGCCTCTGCACAGGGGTGTTTGGGGTCTGCACGCGCCAGATATCCCACGACACCCCACATACATTCATCTGATTATTCTTACTGTGACTACAAGCTAATCGCATTAAAATGATGAAAATAACACATTTGAATGGGTCTTTGTGTGTGAAAGCAGAGTATCGCCCTTATTGCATTCAAATCAAACCATTTGCAGTGAGGCCCCACACAAAGCTGGAAATAAAGAAGCTCCTCCCATACTGAGGTTCATGAAGCCCCCGAATCCCTCCCGCCTGTGAAACAGCGCTCATGAGCTGCAGAGAGTCCTCCTCACCTCCAGGAGGCACTGCAGAAGCTGGCCTTGCTTCTCCTCCCACTGCGCACAGCCGTCAGCCAGCTGGATGATCACTCCCATGTGACCCGCCGCCAAAATGGCCTCCAGGCCTTCCATCAGTTCCTCAAACACTTTGAGAAACTGAGACCGGAGAGAGAGAGAGGAGAGGAGAGAGAGGGAGAGAGAGAGGACTAAATACAGGAATTCACAGGGTGCGCACTCCACTGGATTAAGTGATTTAGTGCTGCAGGTGAGTGCAGTGAGGAGCACAGATGTTCAGAAGGGCAGTAGCTCTACCAAAAAGGGGACGATTTCATTTTTTTTTTTTTTTTTTAGGTATTTCCACCTATCAAAATCCTTCAGAGGGGCAGCTTGGCCAAAAGAGGGCAAATGGGCCGTTGCCCAGGCAACAACAACATGACAGCGTGCATGTCCCTGGTTGGGTACTCTTAACTTCTAGCAATCCCGGAACGCTTTATGAACACTTTCTATCACCTGCTTTCTGGGAAGAAGCAGCTGAGCTGAATTTTCTCTTTTGCAAAAATTCTCACCACAAACATACCCTGAAAATCGCGAGCAGAGCGATGATGAGGCGAGGGTAAGGTGCTGCTATCTCACTTTACAATTGAGGTGAGAAACATAACTACTGTGAAATGGTTAATACAAACTCCAGTCATTCTGTGGTGCAGCGCTATATACCCTCCCCAGGGAAACAGCGGCTGCTTCGTTACGGAGAGCGGGCAAAGAGGATAGAGGGTGGAGAGCTGGGGTCAAAGGTCGCATACCATCTTGTAATTGGCAGAAGCAGCTGTCAGTCTCTGCACAGGGAAGTTTGCGATTGGATGGATGGCCAGGTTGACCAGCTGACCCTGCAGGTGGTTCTTATAGAGGTCACGGAGCAGGGCCTTATGGGACAGCTGGAGGACTGTCTCGATGAGTCGGCTGGAGGCCTGATCCTTCATAAAGACCAGGAGCGGACTAAGACAGAAGAGCACACACCCTTATATTAACCAGACACCTATTTAACCTACATATTCCCATTCCTACAGCTCACACAGACGCTCTCATATGTTAACTACTGCTGGGAGACAGTTCTGGAGAGCGGCACAGTGTTTGAGAATGTGTACTAGAATTACAAAGGGATATCGCCACATCTGACCAGGGCCAAATGGCGTCTCCTGTAAACGACCTGTTATCTGCTGTCTGCAGAACGTAGGGTTCCCCATTACCATATATGAGCCATCACATGCTAATGTAATTCCCTTAAACTGTATAAATGTTAACCACACAATGTAATCTTTGAACATTTTGCTACGTGCTTGTGTTCCCGCGGCTGGCTGTGTAAGTAAAGTATCTGTCTTCAACTGCAAAGATCAGGATCTGTCTCTTCATCAACAACATGGTTATTCTACTCATTTTGAGACTTTAATTATTTACTAACTCTACTCACAATACACCAAGTTAAACTTACCAAGTATACAAATAATTCTGTTATGCTATACCCTAACAATGAACAAATAAGAACTGATACAACCCTTTTACATACTGACTGATAGTAATTTTGTTTTGCACTCCTTCCTGGTCCAGTTCATTTATTGTTTAATGTTGTGTTCTGGATCTATGTGTTTAAGTGTTGAGTATTGACTGGGATGTTGTTGTGTTCTGTATCTATAGTAACTAAGTGTTGAGTATTGACTGGGATGTTGTTGTGTTCTGTATCTATAGTAACTAAGTGTTGAGTATTGGCTGGGATGTTGTTGTGTTCTGTATCTATAGTAACTAAGTGTTGAGTATTGGCTGGGATGTTGTTGTGTTCTGTATCTATAGTAACTAAGTGTTGAGTATTGGCTGGGATGTTGTTGTGTTCTGTATCTATAGTAACTAAGTGTTGAGTATTGACTGGGATGTTGTTGTGTTCTGGATCTATAGTAACTAAGTGTTGAGTATTGGCTGGGATGTTGTTGTGTTCTGGATCTATGTGTTTAAGTGTTGAGTATTGACTGGGATGTTGTTGTGTTCTGTATCTATAGTAACTAAGTGTTGAGTATTGACTGGGATGTTGTTGTGTTCTGTATCTATAGTAACTAAGTGTTGAGTATTGGCTGGGATGTTGTTGTGTTCTGTATCTATAGTAACTAAGTGTTGAGTATTGGCTGGGATGTTGTTGTGTTCTGTATCTATAGTAACTAAGTGTTGAGTATTGGCTGGGATGTTGTTGTGTTCTGTATCTATAGTAACTAAGTGTTGAGTATTGGCTGGGATGTTGTTGTGTACTGTATCTATAGTAACTAAGTGTTGAGTATTGGCTGGGATGTTGTTGTGTTCTGTATCTATAGTAACTAAGTGTTGAGTATTGGCTGGGATGTTGTTGTGTTCTGTATCTATAGTAACTAAGTGTTGAGTATTGGCTGGGATGTTGTTGTGTTCTGTATCTATAGTAACTAAGTGTTGAGTATTGACTGGGATGTTGTTGTGTTCTGTATCTATAGTAACTAAGTGTTGAGTATTGGCTGGGATGTTGTTGTGTTCTGTATCTATAGTAACTAAGTGTTGAGTATTGGCTGGGATGTTGTTGTGTTCTGTATCTATAGTAACTAGAGTGTTGAGTATTGGCTGGGATGTTGTTGTGTTCTGTATCTATAGTAACTAAGTGTTGAGTATTGGCTGGGATGTTGTTGTGTTCTGTATCTATAGTAACTAAGTGTTGAGTATTGGCTGGGATGTTGTTGTGTTCTGTATCTATAGTAACTAAGTGTTGAGTATTGGCTGGGATGTTGTTGTGTTCTGTATCTATAGTAACTAAGTGTTGAGTATTGGCTGGGATGTTGTTGTGTTCTGTATCTATAGTAACTAAGTGTTGAGTATTGGCTGGGATGTTGTTGTGTTCTGTATCTATAGTAACTAAGTGTTGAGTATTGGCTGGGATGTTGCTGTGTTCTGTATCTATAGTAACTAAGTGTTGAGTATTGGCTGGGATGTTGTTGTGTTCTGTATCTATAGTAACTAAGTGTTGAGTATTGGCTGGGATGTTGTTGTGTTCTGTATCTATAGTAACTAAGTGTTGAGTATTGGCTGGGATGTTGTTGTGTTCTGTATCTATAGTAACTAAGTGTTGAGTATTGGCTGGGATGTTGTTTGTGTTCTGTATCTATAGTAACTAAGTGTTGAGTATTGGCTGGGATGTTGTTGTGTTCTGTATCTATAGTAACTAAGTGTTGAGTATTGACTGGGATGTTGTTGTGTTCTGTATCTATAGTAACTAAGTGTTGAGTATTGACTGGGATGTTGTTGTGTTCTGTATCTATAGTAACTAAGTGTTGAGTATTGACTGGGATGTTGTTGTGTTCTGTATCTATAGTAACTAAGTGTTGAGTATTGACTGGGATGTTGTTGTGTTCTGTATCTATAGTAACTAAGTGTTGAGTATTGGGATGGAGCTGCTCTCACCTGACCCAGGGGCAGCGTTGAGAGATGAAAGGTATCCCACAATGCCTTTGGTGAGGCGCTTGCACAGTTTGGGCCTCTTCCTGTGACAGACCGTCAGCATGGCCTGCAGCACTGTGCTGGCCTGCACGTTCGTCACACATGCTGGGGGAGAGAGGGAGAGGAGGAGGAGAGAGAGGAAGAAAGGGTGAAAGAAAGAATAAGGCATAAAAACACAGTCTGGGGCACCTCTAAAAACCCAACAGAAATACACCAAACTGTCAGATAAGAGGGATAACAGGGACAGGGCATGGATGTGAAAGGGCGGGGTATGCGTGTGAAAGGGCGGGGTATGCGTTTGAAAGGGCGGGGTATGCGGGTGAAAGGGCGGGGCACTGAAAGGACAGGGGTGGGTATGAGAGGGTGTGGCTTTGATGGAACGGGGCAGGGAATTTGTATGGGAGGGTGTGGTTTTAATGATGTGGGTCGGAGCATGAATGTGATTGGGTAGAGGGAAAAGGGTAGAGGTCACGGGGCACAGACTCACTGTTCACATGGCCCATCAGCGACAGAGCCAGCCTCTTCAGCGCCGGACCAAAGGAGCTGGGAGCCTCAAAATCTACCAGCACAGGACTGCCTTTCTGGTCCTTACCCCCTAAAACACACAGTTACATTACACACACAGTTACCCTACACACACACACACACACACCCTCACTCACTCACTCTGCACTGCCTTTCTGTTCCTTACCCCCTAAACACACACAGTTACATTACACACACACACTCACACACACACCCTCACTCACTCACTCACTCTGCACTGCCTTTCTGTTCCTTACCCCCTAAACACACACAGTTACATTATACACACAGTTACCCTACTACACTCACTCACTCACTCACTCACTGTGGGTGTATGTGTGAGTGTGTGTATATGCAGGTGTGAGTGTACCTGTCTGTGAGCGTGCGGGGGCGGGGCTGTGGCAGTGTGGGTGTATGTGTGAGTCTGTGTGATGCGGGGCTGTGGCAGGTGTGTGTGAGTGTATTTGTCTGTGAGCGTGCGGGGCAGGGCTGTGGCAGTGTGGGTGTTTGTGTGAGTCTGTGTATGCGCAGGTGTGAGTGTTCTTGTCTGTGAGCGTGCGGGGGCGGGGCTGTGGCAGTGTGGGTGTATGTGTGAGTGTGTGTATGCGCAGGTGTGAGTGTACCCGTCTGTGAGTGTGCGGGGGCGGGGCTGTGGCAGTGTGGGTCTATGTGTGAGTGTGTATGCGCAGGTGTGAGTGTACCCGTCTGTGAGCGTGCAGGGGCGGGGCTGTGGCAGTGTGGGTCTATGTGTGAGTGTGTGTATGCGCAGGTGTGAGTGTACTTGTCTGTGAGCGTGCGGGGGTGGGGCTGTGGCAGTGTGGGTGTTTGTGTGAGTCTGTGTATGCGCAGGTGTGAGTGTACTCGTCTGTGAGCGTACGGGGGCAGGGCTGTGGCAGTGTGGGTGTTTGTGTGAGTCTGTGTATGCGCAGGTGTGAGTGTTCTTGTCTGTGAGCGTGCGGGGGCGGGGCTGTGGCAGTGTGGGTCTATGTGTGAGTGTGTGTATGCGCAGGTGTGAGTGTACCCGTCTGTGAGCGTGCGGGGGCGGGGCTGTGGCACCCCCCCAGCACATGTGATAGAGTGCGGGTCACATGGGAGCCGTGGGTGTGTGTGATGAACTCAGTCACTCCCTCCGTCACTACCCGGGACAGGGCCAGGACCTGGGCCTCCAGCATCCCACAATGCCCTGCTTCCGTCTCCTCCTCCGCAGCATCTGTGGGTTCCTGCAGGGGGCGCTCTGCAGGACACAGATACTCATTACTCCTCTGTGACAGGAGAGGGACAGGCAAAGCATTCCCTCTCTCTCATCTGATCCCTCTACAGTTCTTCTCATCCCTCCATCCATCTTTCATCCGAAGGCAAATTTCCCCCTGATTACCTTGGGCTCCATTTTGCCTTTGGAAAGTTTTGGTGCAAAGATAAAAATACTTTTATATTAAACTGGATTTATTTTACAGTTTACAACTGAACCACTGCAGCTGAATATCTGTTGCATCCACATGCGTGAAATAAAATCTATATTGTTTAAAAATAAACCCAGGAATGATTGCTGAAGTTAAAACCTTCTATGATGGTAAGTGCTCAGTTTAGACCATCAAAATACAGTCATGGGTAAATAACTTTCTGATTGATTTCCTGTCTGTTTCTTGCCTGTCTCAGGCAACTCTTCTGCATGTTTCTCTGTGTCTGTCTGTCTCTCAGTCTGTCTTTCTGCCCGCCTCCAGGACTCACCTGCCCACCTCTGCACCTGTCTTAGTGCGCTCTCCACCACGTGTCCCCCACATCGGTCACATGACACAGTTCTGAACTCTGCCCCCGAAGCTCCGCCCAGCTCTGCTAGTACCTCCCCCACCTGGGCAGGGCTGGCCAATGCGAGCAGCCGCTGCAGGGTGATGCTGCCTGTCATGTCCATGGCGACCAGGATGGCCCGCCCCCTCACTTCCGTCAGCACGTTTTCTACAAACAAAGCTACAGCAAGAGTTCACATGTAACTGTTACATTACACTACATTACAGTCAACTGTATTACATTACAATTAAGCTGCACACAACATAAAATTATATACATATATATATTTTTTTTTTTTTTCAATAAGCTTAGGAATTTAGCAGAAACTCTTATCCAGACATTTCATGGAGTTTGCATTTACACACACTATTCATTTACAGAGCTGGATACTGATTGGACCAGCCTTTGGTTTAGCACCTTGATGAAGGTACTAAATTACATTCAACTCTGCTGACATTAAATTAACACTGTCAATTACGCTGATAAAGAGTAACTCTTGTGAAGCGGCTACAGTCCCTCCCGTGACCTCGGCGGTACGGCTCTCCGTTTCTCCCCCTCACCTTTCTCCTCCTCCTCGGCGAACCCCTCCTCGAGTCTCTCGCTCACTCTGCGGAAGTAGCCCACACTCATCGCGTCCAGTCGTTTCTCTCTCCCCCTTCAGCTCGTTTTCCTCGCCCTCTCTCTTCCTCTCCTTGTCTCTTCCTCTTCTTTCCTCCCTGTTTCCATGGCCTCGGCTGCCTTTCTTGAGCTTCGTCAATCATCTTCCTCTGTTTGATGCACTCACTTCCCTGGGGAATATTGTATTTTCCTTCAGCACTGTTGCTTTCCCTTGGTCTCTCCCACCTTTCGTCGTATTCTGAGTGTTTACGTGCAGAAAGAAAACATTTCAAGTCAGTTACCACTGAAATGGAAGACCAAACTATATTTCACTGTTTTTTTCGCTCTATCGCTACGTGACATTTTGTTCATCGAAGCACCGAAACCTGAAGCGGAGTGGCATTCAATGCATAAACGACAAGTACGTCAACTAAAAGTCAAGTTAGTTGTTGGTTAGCTGGGACAACCTATACACGGATAATAGTGCGCTCTATGCTAACGACAACCTTACAGTAATGAGTCTAGAGAACTAAAGTTTGATAAAGACTTAAATACATACAAATGGTTAGCTCGTTCATAAACTTAAACCACTCATCCAGTGTGAACCACCAACAGAAAGAATTTGCACATATACATCGTCAACGCTGCTGTACTTAAAACATTACAGCTACACAGTACTCACATGTGTACAATTGACTGAGAGACGCATTAATGACGTAGCGGGCAACGAGTCGCACTCAAACTACGTCATGCATGACTATCTGAAATGAAAAGTATGCTACCGAGCGGTGGGTGGCACTGTAATCACACTTAGCAGTGGTCACAGACATACCAAAGGGTGACGACCCACGCTCTGAGGAGGGATCGAAAAATTCACATTTTTATTATACATTTTTAACTTTGTAGACATTACACACATGCTGTTTTGTCTTTGCAACCCCCTGGATTCTGTATGTGATATCTGTGTCGACTTCTGACTCGTTATAATTGCAATAAATAAATAAACACTGGTCAAAGCCACTGGAAACCTGCAGGAGAAGATCTGCTCTCATCATGGCAAACTGCTGGAGTTTTACTGTCACACTGATCAGCAGTGTGTCTGTTATCTGTGTGATTGAGACACACTGTGGTCACACTATAATCTCAGCTGCAGCAGAATGGACTGAGAAACAGGTAAGAGCTGGAACTCTGCTGGCGCAGTAACTACACTGACTGTGTGCAGATAATTATAGTGGCCTGTTGTTGCTTCAGGAAAATCATATCTCTTATTGACCACTTGTATCGATTGTGTTTTCACAATCTTGTGCTACCCTAGGCAATAAATCAAATTATTATTTTTTTTTTTTACATTTATAGACTCTACTAAGAAAAAATTGTGTACCAATGTACTCAATGAAAATCTCTGCTTTGAATCTTTTACTTATCATGCCTTATACATTGTTAGTGTTACACATATCTCCTGTACAGCAACAAGAGGAGAGTGTATTTATAGATAACATACCTTTTTGAGATATCTTATCATATTCCACCATCAAAATGTTTCAATCTCTTTCAGTTCAGAGACAGATTTCCTCACAAACCCAAAAGAGATGTGTGGATCAGCAGTGATGCTGGGTGAGTCTCCACATCCAGGAGGGGCACAGTGAGACTCACAGCTCTATAGACAGACAGACAGACAGACAGACACAGTGAGCTACACACACTCCTGGGAGAAGTCAGGAGCAGTTCCACTGGAGAGCTCTGTGTGAGACACACCCCTTCTGTACTGCAGATTGTCAGAGAGACAGTGATGTTACCTGGAGGAAATGGATGTGATCCTCTGTGTGTGAAAGCTGCTCCAGCTCAGTGTCTCTCCTCCTCAGCTCAGCAATCTCCTGCTCCAGTCGCTCCAGAGGTCCTTCAGCCTCTCTCACTGCAGCCTTCTCCTGATCTCTGATCAGCTCTTTCACCTCAGAGCACCTTCTCTCAATGGAGCGGATCAGCTCAGCAAAGATCCTCTCACTGTCCTCCACTGCTGCCTGTGCAGAGCGCTGTTAGGAGACACAGAGAGAGGAGGGCTGTACATTGGAACTTGGCCTTTCATTCAGCTCTTACTGGGACCCCAGACAGCCTGTTCCCCACAGTGTGGCTCAGTGGGGTTGAGCTCCACAGGGCTGGAAAGTGGCCCAACACTGGGCTCCTCACTGGCTGACTGGAGGAGAGCCCTGACTGAGCCCTGAAATGGCTCTTCCAGCAGCCAGCTGTTGTCTTCTCCTCTGGTCAGTACCCACCGTGAGTGACTGCACAGCCTGTCTCAGATCCTGCAGCTCCTTCTCCCTCTCCTGGATTCTCTGCTAGAATTTCCTCTGTGTTGGCCCCAGGTGTTTCTGTGGAAGGGTTAAACAGCACATGAGAACCGTACAGACTCAGCTCACCCTGCAGTGCGTGTCTGAGCTCCGAACTCAGTCTGCACAGAGCTGAAGAGGAAAACTCTCAACAATGTTTAACAAAATGCCTTCAGCTTCTGCTTTGTGCCCAATTTTATGCGTTCAAAGCGCGTAACAAACGTTGTTGCATGTCTGAATCTTTTTAGTGACAGTTTGGTGAAAAAAGGTGTTCTATTTCCTCTTTTTTTGCATTTATTTCTTTGTCATTCAAACACCCAGTCTGATGTGTTGATCACATGTTTATAACTTAATTGTAAAACCAATTGCATCTTTAATTCGTTATACGTTGTTATCGCACTGTGTGTGTGCTCCACCTTGTAATGTATGTTTCATAATTGTGAAGCTCAAGGCGTATGGATTTTTTTATTTTTTTTTAGACTGGGTCACAGCGGTGTTGTTGGGTCACTGTATCTGGGGTTCTATTAGCTTCCTTTATAATGGTGATTTTGTTTCTAAAAAGTTAACGTCCAACAATTTCCTTTATTTTGTCCATCTCTCGTGTGTTCTGGTGCTGTTTTTGATTTTACAACGTAATAAGTCTAATCTATAAGATGTAATGATGCTAATTTACGGTATAATCAATATACATCATTGGCTCCCTGTAACTGAATTGGCACCATAAAGAATGCTTCAGAGGAAGAATTTTTATGACAAACACATTTTCATTCTCGTATTCTCCTGCTACGGGAGCACCTTCTTAATCATACGATCTTCCTAAATAAATTAGTAAGTAAATAAATAAGGGGCGCTCGGCCCCCCTAAGATGTTCTGAGTACCACGTGATCACTGCTCAGAAACCACACGAGCGACTCTCGCCTGCAGCTGTGAGCATCTGAAGAAGATGAGAGAGAAACACGGCTGATTGATGCAGAGGGAGCGAAACTGACATGATAACCTGCTACCTGCCTGTGGGGAGGGGGTGGCATCGGTGGTCACATGTGATTTCGTAAGGGGGTGCAGCTCCCTTTGAATAATCCCAGGTGTGACAGTGTGGTTTTGTAGCAGCTGCTGAGATTTATCAGGTCGGACATGTATGACCTATTTTAGAGTCATGTCAATCAGTGTCGGCAGCTACAGCTCAGTCAGATACAGAGATTTGTTGCATAACCCAAAGCAGTGTTTCGTTCATAATCATGAGGAGAAAATGGTTATTTATCGAGGGCCTTTGGGTAATGAAAATGGTTAAGCTCGAGGTACCACTGCGTGTTAAGTGGCAGGTAATATCAATATTTTGAATACAGGGTTGAGAACAAAAAATGCTCAGAAAAAAATACAAAATTACAAAGAGTAATCTTGATTATAAACAGCGGTTTTATCAAAAATGTAAAATGAGGACTTTTGGATTGTCGTTATATATATAATATTTAAATTATTTCCACTTTTACGTCCATTGAAGTACAACAAGTTAAAAACTGAAGGGTCATAAACATTTTTTTATTCATTCAGTAGTTCATACCTTTATTTAAAATCAGCAGTTTACTAAATTGACATTGGAGTGTGCTCTCTTCAAGCGGATTAGAACCTTTTAGCACCCTATTAGAGTGATAAATAGTTCGTGTTTGCATATTATCGTTATGAAATTAACTGTCTATATTATGTAGCCCTGTTTCATTGCACGTCAGCTGAGTGATACTGAAGAATACTTGTAATGTTGGCTCGTTGCCTGGGTAGCTGAGGAGCCGGCGATCGGGACATGATAGTATTAAAAACAAGACGAATGTCTCTGCATGTTAATGTGAACTCCCTCACCAACGTGCATTTCCTCCTCTGCATCATACAGGCATGTTTATATCATCATGATAACTTCTTCAGATGTTTACAGGTGCGAGCGAGAGTCGCTCGTGCGGTTAATGCGCCGTGAGCACGTGATACTGAGGGAGGCGCGTGGAGCAGGGCGTCCGTGTTTTTCTGTAGATTTTCAGATAAGTAAAATGCACCCACATGTATTTTTATTTTATTTTATGATTTTAAGGCTATATTCCTGTCTGTGTGGCAGAAACGATGTGCATGTGCGAGAGTGAGAATGCGATTACATTTAGAGCAGCAGCACTTTTCGTGTTTGTTAATAATAGTGTGTAAGATAGGCATCACTATACCATGTTAAACAGACTCTGTATGTCCAAGCTAACTGGATCCGACGCCTGTTCAGCTTTTTTATTTGTTTAACTAAAACACTGATTCTCAGTCTGAGTCATACTTGCACTGGTACAAATAACTTTCACTTTTATGTCCAAGAACATGGAAAACATCCTTTATTATATGTTACCATATTGTAAATGTTTATGACGAAGACAGTTCAGAGAAGTTTGTGAACAGTCTGCCACATGTCAAACAGCAGGCAGGACTTTCTCCGCCCCGAAGAGCCAGCCTGGCCAATCCGGGCTCCGTTCAGCAATGACATCACTACCCTTCGCCTTGACAGCTCGTTGCGCGCTTTGCAGAATGTGGAAGGAGGCTGTCGGGTAAGTTACAGATGCAATGATGACCACCGAGTTCAGTGCATGGGGATATTCTGCGCTGTGATGACTGAAGTAACTACAGCACATCTGAATTTGGTGAAAGTAAGTGCGTGTTTGCTGAAGTAGCACAAGCTGGCTGTGTGTTTGATGACAGTTACTTAGCTGTGTTGCGCGTTAGCTGTCATGCTAGGTTTCATTTTCTTTTATAGAAAATATGTGAAACTCGTTTGTTATCCAGATAGATACTCGGATTTCGTTTTTGGCTCGAGTAATATTTGGTGAGTATGAAACGTATGGATTGCATTATAGATTGAAGTTTATTTTGTACACATCATGAAGCTGTAAGTTTGCCTGATCGCTAGCTAGCATGTGTTTGTTTCCATTTGAATTGTCGTATGACTTTTTTCTTCTTGAATCCAGGTCCTTGGAAAGAGTCCACCTCCACCTCATGCAGTTAATTCCGAGAAAAAGAACCAATCACCTGGATCAGACACACGGTAAGTGGATGTGGAGGTTGTTTCTGTCTGTACCCGGACATGTTGGAATGGCAGCTTTTATACACATACTTTAAAGAAAGATCGGTGGTAAGGTCAGACATTGTGTAGACCCCATGTTATTCAGTTTATACAGGCACATTCTGTGTTTGTTGGAAGGGAACAGTGTGAAGTGTGTAAAGTGGAGTAATGGTTATGCTGTGTGCTGTTGCATTGCAGCAGAGCTGATTGGGGGTGAGTGCCTGTACTCTCAGTCAGGCAGAGCGCTGCAGGACCAGCTCGGACCCCGACGCTCCTGACCAGGCTGCTGACGAGGAACCCCTGCATGTGGAGGATGAGGGATCTGAAGATGCAGAGGACGAGGGGGACCCTGCGCTCCATCACCCCGCTCCACCATCAGGCAAAGCACCCACCCGTCCAGCCGCCCTGAGGCCTGTCCCCAGCCCCCCCACCCAACAGACAGCTCCTCTCCAGCCCAGCACTGCTGGTGCCCCTGGGACAGACCCTGAGGTAAGATTTCACAGGCAACACACAGCAAAGGCTTTATTTAGTAGGGATTAAAGTACAGAGATGCAGCCATGAATATATTTATTTAATCATTTACTGATGAATCACTTTACTGACTGATTTATTTATAATTAAATTATTAAAATGTGTTACTGAAATGTTTTTTGTTGCTCAGACTGTAATGGTTGTTTTATAAGAAGGGTAAAACCTGAAATCCTGGTATTTGACGTTGACAGGAGCGCAAAAGGCCAGACGTGCAGCTGGGCTACGGTGCATGTGGAGAAGAAGGCAGACGAGCTCATCAGGCTGTGGACTGCTCTCCCACACGGGGACAAGCTCCGCCTCCTCTACCCTTCCCATCACCAGGACAGGCTGATGGAGGCCCGTTTCCAGGCAACCTTTCCCCTGAGGTCAGAGGTCATTTATGAAGGACACTGTGATGAAAATGTTTCACACTGACATCTGTGCTCTGTCTTTATTGATAACATGTATGACTACATTGGATACCACTGTAACTATAATCACACGTATGAGAAGAAAGTCTTTAGTTTTGGTAAAAATGTTGTGGGATATTAAATGTAGCAATCTGAACAGGCATTGTGTTTACTTTCTTTGTGGAGACAACAGGGCCTTTTTTTTTAATGCAACATTTTTTAAAATTTGCTCATTTATTGTTTAAAAGTCACTGGATTGTTTTAAATTCATTAGCATTATCATATAACAATAAAAAAATATTTTAATCCTCAAATGTGGTCTGCTGCATTTCATTGACTTTTTATTGTGTTCATGTGTTTGAATTTAACTTACAAATCTTACAAAAATACATTATTCTTGTATTGCAAAGATTATTCATATGACATCTCAAATGTCAGTATTGTTGTAATGACAGTTTTTAAAGAAGTGTGGTCTCACTAAAAGAAAAAAGAACCGATCCATTTCTCAGACAATTTCAGAATATTTAATGTATGTGATAACATCTTTTACATTTCATTTGAAAAATGAGAAAATCCACTTAATGGAATAAACGATATATGAACCAGTTATTGTCCTAATTGAAGCATTTGGTGTGAGGTACGGCTTTGTCCGACCAACTAAAGTCTTTCTCTTTATTAGAAATAAGCGCGCTTTCGTCCTCTGTGTCTCTCCCCGCTCTTTCTGTCACGCGTGCTGTTTGTCACCTGGGTGGTGTCTTCTGCTGGCAGCACTGACGCAGTATTAGAATATATGGAGAAAATGTAAATAGCGTGCCCTGATTTGTCACAGTGGCTGTTTGAAGTGTTCCTGCAGTCACTCTTATAAGGCAGCAGTGAGTGTGATTGGTGGGGGGAGGAAGTGTGCTCTCTCTGAGGGGGCTGGGACCATGCCAAAAAGCTCAGTCTGTCTGAGAGCTCAGAGGTGAAGGTTTGATTCTGCACTCTGCTGTGAGGAGGGTTTGTTTTTCTGTGCTGATGAAGATGGAGAGATGTGTGCTGTTCCTCTCTCTCTCCTCCCTGCTCCTGCTCTCCACAGCCAGTAAGTACAGCGTTTATCCTGCTCTCCAGCTGCTCCACGCACGGCCAGGGCTCAGAGACTGGGGGTCAGGTGGTCAAAGGGGAGCTCTTCAGTCAGGGCAGGGATAACGGCAGTCTCTGAACAGCGCAGTCTCATGTGTGCTGTTTCTCTGTGTGTGCTGTTGGACACATTTGTCATTTTAAGATTACAGGAGTTCAGAAATGTTTCCCAATATTTATTTATTTTTATTTATTTGTTTTTTTTTTTAATGTTTTTCTATATTTTTCATGTTGTAGCCCAAGTTATGTTTTTGAGAGTCCATTCAAGAGAAAGCCGTTGGAAAGCGTTTTAAAAGCAGCTTGTTTGTGTGTGTTTATTTTAGTGGTGAGATTACTTGCTTTACTGTTTCTCCTGCCTACATAAACTCACCCCTGATATTTATGAGGGATGTTTAGGTAATGGCTGGCTCTCCCAAAAGCATAACATGCAATTATCTGTACATTTGTGTGTTTAACTAAATTAAAAACTTTTTCAGTTGTATTTGACTGTATCTAGTTTGACTAAATTTCTTTGTAATTAGGATTCTTCTTGAGTTGTTTAATTTAGTGGAGAGCGTTCAGTCGCAGAGTAGTTTTAACAGAGAGGAAACGTGGCGTTCTCTTTTTGCTGCGGTACCCTTGGCTGCTGTATGGCGGCACCTTCATTTATATATTGTGTTATTAACGGCTATGAACTAATATTCACTTTGACATGTACTAGAAGTGACATTTATACTAAGCAGGTGTTCATATTCATATATAATTTCATCGTCATTACATTAGCCAGAATTCCATCACACTACTTTTTCTTAATTACAGAGGTTTTATCACACTTGAAAAGTTGAATATATGATTAATTTCATATTAAGGTATATTTTAGTGTGGCAGTTAGGAACACCTGCGTTGAGCACAGCTTTAAAGTCAGGGCTGAAGCAGCGTAGCTCCCGAGTCAGACTTCCTGCGTGAGTCTTTAAAGAGACGGGCTCAGGGTGTGTTCACAGATAAAATCCACAGCCTCCGTTTACACCAGCCAATGAAAAATATTCTCACATTTACAAACTGCTCTTATGACACTAATAATATTCTCACTGTAGTTCTTAGTTTAGTTATGTTTGTCATACATAGAACTTATTTTTAAGTATTCATTGACAGGTTTTTTTTTTTTTTGGTGCTGTCGTGTGTGACTTTTCCCCCTACTGGACATTTTATGATCTGCGAGTTGGATTTTCTTCTGTGTTCTGAAGCTGTTTTGCTTTCCTTCATGGTAACATAGACTGTGATTGTAATTTTTGCAGGACTTTACTACTATCCTTTTGGTTACTGTTAAACTTTAAGCTTTTCTTTTAATATCCAACATGGAGAAACTGTAACACAGAGCTATGTACCAGTTTCACACCGTCAAAATGAATGAAATGTAAAGGAGTTTATATACAACTGCACTAATCTTACAAGTCATAAAACTATTCCTCAGTTTAATAGTGTTTGAAATGTAAAGGTTTTGGACTTTTATAAGTGGAATTTAAACCGCTGTCATGTTTAATTGTTTGTCAGCTTGCCAAAATGTTTGTGTTGCCAAATTGTGAAGTTGATATACACAATATCAGTTGATTTGGCTGCAAACATCAAAGAGACACAGTGCATTTGCTGCAGAGGTCATAATAGAGGTTTGATGTATTTATTGTGTTGTATCTCTGTAATAACTGTAATTATACTGATGGGTGTTAAAGTCATGATGTGGCTCTTCTCCCCCTCTCTCTCCTGTGTGTTCAGACAGTTCTGATGTGAGGCTGGTGGATGGTAGCAGCCCCTGTGCTGGGAGAGTGGAGGTTCTCTACAGAAGACAGTGGGGGACAGTGTGTGATTATTGGTGGAATATGAAAGGTGCTGCGTTGGTGTGTGAACAGCTGAGCTGTGGAGCTGCTGTAGGAGCCCCAGGAGGTGCTCATTTTGGACGGGGGTCAGGGGAGACCCTGTATGTGTCCTGCAGTGGGTCAGAGTCTTCACTGGAGCAGTGTAATAAAGGTCCTCATCCTGTGAACCATGAGTCAGGACTCTGGAGTGATATGTTCAGGTATGACTCATTCTGTTACTCTGTTTTCCTGTTATATTCTGTTCTCATAGAGACTGATTTCAATTATTTGAAGTGTTTACTGAGATATTCATTTGAATAAATGTATTATCACACATAAAGCTAAAGTGTATTAAAATGTCAGTACATCAGTGCTGTGCTGTATCTTACAGTAATTCTGCCCATTGTTCCATAGGGAGTACTTATCCAGGATGAATACATTTACATCAGTATCACTGTATGTCATATTTATGTTTCTAATCTATATGATCATACTGAATAACTTCTGTGTAATTACACTGTAATTGCATATTCTTTATTTACAGTCAAAATGTATATTTTTGCTGCATGCTCCAGCAATTTAGATTTGAGAACACAAGATTAATCTGAGACAAATATCCAGAATGTCACCTCCTCTGTATTGGTTATCTATATGCATATACATATCACCATTTTAGAACACCTCTGTTTGTCATCAGTTCTAGTGAGCATAAACATGAGGGCAAAGTGACCGTAGTTCATTCATTATGTGTGAAATCCTCACATTCGTTTTGGGGTCATGGAGAGGCAATATCAACAGAATATGTGTGTTAGTTTGAGTGTTTTAAAAAGCAACCTGCCCACTACCTCAGTCATACTTCTACCAAATCATATGAGATTATAAAGGGGAGGATATCGAATGTGATAACTGACATTTGGATCCATTGACATTTTAATGTTTGTGAAAGATCAAAGGGAGGTATTTGTAGCCAAAGACATTTAATAGTTTACCATAAATAGCTGTAGCAAAGACATTGGAAAGCATCTCAGTTTAAAAATGGGCTTAATGACGCTGTGTGTTAAACCTGTTGAGTTTAAAGTTTTCAGGTATGGTGTATAAAGAATGTGTAATTAAAACCTGTCTTTAAAATATCATAAATTATAAGGTCAGTCTTAGGAAAGTGTTATTCTCACTTAAAATGGGGGCACAGAAGATGGAATGTGTATTACTGTAAAATGCAAAAACAAAATATGTAAACATGCCAACATAAAAGGTGACCTTCTGTACATTTTGGAAGCATGATGGTAATCTGTGGTTCTCTGTTAATGTAGCAAAGACAGAAGAATGACAGAAAGACTGAAAAATGACTCTTGGTAGACAAAGAAATGCACCTGCTGACTGGACCTCCTGCCGGGCTCTCAGAAACAAGCGCACAGATCTGATCAGGGGGTCCAAAAGCATTTTATAACTGAACGCAGCCTCAAAGAAATATACTTATCCCACCGACTTCTGAATATTAATCAGAGCAGCTGCAATGTGTAATGTATGTCCCAGCCCACATAACCACATAACGATGGATTCTCATGAAGGAAGGAGAAAGCTGAAATTGTGGGGTGTTTTAACAAACCTTTTATATGTGAAAGGTCATTTTGATAATGGTGTGGACACAGATCACGACACTGCACTACAAATGCAGCCATGGCAGGGAAATATGACATCATAAAGGCGCTCGATGTAAACATCATGTGCTGCGTTATTTGTTAATCTATCAAAGGCTGTTGATTCATTTGAGCTCCAGCTGCTCTTAGCTGGACCCACAGCACTGGTCTAAGTGAAGACACTGTAAACTGGTATAAAATCCTGCTGAGCTGCACCTGTATGCAAATGATGCAGTCATCTACACAACTGCTCCTTTCGTGAGCTCCAGATGCCTGTAGGGTATGCTTCATTTAGAGGCATTACTGCACTCTGTGCGTTTAGCATCACTGGATATAGTATTATAAAAGAGACTCTCATTTGGATTTCCCTGGTTTAATAAGGGTTTAATTCATAAATAACATCTTGTATTATCAAATGCTATATTGCTGGAGGATCTAGCAAAAAGTGTACATTTGAATATATTTGTCAAATATGGAGGGCAGGTATTTTGATAATCAAACTGCATTTGAAGTGTGTCTCATCTTACACTGCTGTACTTTATGTATAAGAGCTGTGCAGCCCTGTTTTATGCAGTTGTACTGAATGTTGTCTCTAGAATAAGTCATTTCTGATGTTTCTCTGTTTATTTCCTGTTGACCTCTAACTGTGGAAGACTCAGGCTGGTGGGAGGTCCTCACCTGTGCTCTGGGAGAGTAGAGGTACTCCGTGAGAACTCCTGGGGCACGGTGTGTGACACTGCCTTTGACCAGCAGGACGCAGAGGTTGTGTGTCGGGAGCTGGGCTGTGGGGTACCTGCAGAGGTGCGGGGGGCAGCTGCGTTTGGCCAGGGGGAGGGCCAGGTGTGGTCAGAGGAGATCCAGTGTAGGGGAAACGAATCTCACATTAGCTTTTGTTCAAAATCACCCGCACAGAAACAAACAGTGCTCCCATGAAAACGACGTGGGACTGGTGTGTTCTGGTAAGAGCCTTCCGTATACTTTTGGTCTTTTAGTGATATCTGTATAACATTTTCTCTCTGAAACTTTTACACACAGAATAACCCTGTTTTTAAGCCGAAGCAAAGTCACTGCATAAAGGTGGCTGTATCTCACTGGTGCTGGTCAGTCACTAACCCCACTGTCCTGTGTGTAGGGTACACTGAGTCCAGGCTGGTTAATGGCCCTGACACCTGCTCTGGCCGAGTGGAGCTGCAGTACCTCGGGACCTGGGGGACAGTGTGTGATGCATGCTGGGATATGAGAGCCTCCAATGTCCTCTGTCAGCAGCTGCATTGTGGGACTGCAGTGGCAGTGGTGGGACAGGCCTGGTTTGGAGAGGGGAGTGGCCCAATCAGGGCTGATGTGTTTAATTGCCATGGGAACGAGACACGCCTCTCACAGTGTGCTGTTTCCTCATGGAGCCGAGCAGCGTGCTCACATAGACAGGATGTAGGAGTCATCTGTAATGGTGAGGACTCCTGGTCTCAACACTGTGTACATGTCACAGTTTTCTGTATTTTTACTGAATTGAGTTGTGTGTGTGTGCATGTGTTTGATTTCTGCACATATTTGAGCTCTCAGTTGGAGAGTGTCTTTTATTACGATGTCATTCTTAGTCTCTGTCAAACAGCCTTGGGTTTAAAATATGAGTGTGATCTGTTGTGCTGTTTAAATGTATGTGAGTAGAACACTCAGAGTGGATGTTTATGGGTGTGCAGGTTCTGCTCTCTCAGCTCTAGACAGGACGGTGCGGCTGTCTGGAGAGAGTGAGTGTGAGGGCCAGGTGGAGGTGTACTACCAGCACACCTGGAGGAGAGTTGTGGAGTCCTGGAGCTTCAGGGAGGCCTCTGTGGTCTGCAGACAGCTGGGCTGTGGCTCTGCAGTGCAGGTCTACAATTCCTCTACGTCTGGGATGGGGGACAGTGACGTGTGTCTGACAGGGTTTCAGTGCAACGGGACAGAGTCTCACCTGGGGAACTGCAGTGCTCCACGAAATCACACCTGCGGCTCCAGTAAACAGGTGTTCATCACCTGTTCCAGTGAGTACAGATTACTAATGAAGTTTCTCTGCTGTCTTTTGCTTCTTTTGTCTGCCGTGCAAATAAATTATAACAACCTTATAGCTGCATTGCCTTTGGGTTGCCCTGATTTTTAAATGGTAAAGCACGTCACTTCAAAGAGGAGCTAGCTGACAGAAGTGTGGTGAGATGGCAAGCTGTTTAAATGTGTTTTAAAACAAATATAGAACAACAAATAGGAGCAAACAATGACTGACTTGCTTGCAAACACCATGCTTCCCAGAAAGGTTAGTTAGCCAGCTAGCCAACAGTTTTGTACAAACAGCAGCTTGTAATCAGAGCTTGTTTGATTGGAAATCAGCTGATGCATGTATCTCATGTTTTTGGAAAAGGGAATTAATATAAAAATGTTTGTAAAAAACATTAAGAAGTCAATAAATGTTGAGAAGTTGTGAAGTTACTTAGCCCGTCTCGGAGAATGCTACTTTTATGTAGTCTATGGCAACTTTAACGACTTTTGTGCTTTGAAAAGTTTCAGACAAACAAAGGCAGGCAGCCCTCTTCCACTGGCCCACCTCTGGGTCATTCTGATATCTCAGCAATGCTGCATGTTACTGTTAGCATTAAAAATGCTCCAGTGTCCTGACCATTAAGCTGCTTTTCTATACGTATCAACTTATCAGACCAAAGAACGCAAGCATTGTGATCATTATGTAAGCTGTGGTCAGTCG
Organism: Albula goreensis; assembly: GCA_022829145.1. Lineage (NCBI taxonomy): Eukaryota > Metazoa > Chordata > Actinopteri > Albuliformes > Albulidae > Albula > Albula goreensis. Next base: position 1,856,324 of record CM040743.1, read on the forward strand.
TACATTTATGAAAATATCACCAGCAACAGGGGCAGAAATCCACAGCTAAATTTGATAAGCCTTGAAAAGATGATAATTTTATATATACAATTGGATTTTGAAACATGGCTTGTGCCCATGTGTTCCTAACAAAGAGGATTTTCTGTATTCTCCCAACAGAGAGAATAATTCAGTGTTACATGACTTTAGATGTGGTTTTGATTGATGGTAACCTACCTTCTTGGATCAGTACACCAGCAAAATGCCTAACCATACCTCATTTTAACATCAATATACCCAAATGGACACAATTATCTCTTTTATAAAATGATTCTTTTGTGTGTCTAGAATTAACAGATCCACCTGTCCTGTACACAGGCTGTCATGGAGGAGCATGTGCCTGTCTGTACTGCACTGATTTAAAAAAGGAAGTTCCAGCAACCTTTCATTTTTCCCCAATTTTTTCCAAACCCCCAACCCCCCTCCATCAGGTCACAGGCCCCTCAGGCTGGTTGGGGGAGGGGGGGACTGTGCAGGAAGGCTGGAGGTGTTCCACAGGGGCTCCTGGGGGACGGTGTGTGATGACTCCTGGGACCTGCAGGACGCTCAGGTGGTGTGCAGACAGCTCCAGTGTGGGACGGCCCACAGTGTCCCGCTGCCCTTCCCCCTCAGACCAGCAACTGGACCCATCTGGCTGGATGAGGTGGGCTGTGTGGGGAACGAGACGTCCCTGTGGGAGTGCCCCAGAGCAGAGTGGGGACAGACGGACTGTGTCCACAAGGAGGACGTGACGGTCGTGTGTTCAGGTTTGGAACTTTTTTCCTGATTGGTTAGAATTATTAGATGAACACAATACTGATTGAAGGTTGGAGATTCGTATCAAAAGACTGGAGATTAATGAAGCCCACAGCTTTGAATTTTGATTAAAGTGTTTAATTCACATATTCACATTACTTCTACTTTCCATTATCTCTGCTGAACTACATTTAAATGCTGTTGAATGGAAATTTGTCCCTAAGAGATTTCTGACATTACTGTTGTAGTGTTCAATGAATTGAGATTGACTGATGGCTGTTCTGGGAAACTGGAAGTTTTCTACGATGGAGCCTGGGGCAATGTGTGCTTCAATCAAATGGATGCGGACACGGCTAGTATGATATGTCAGGAGCTGAACTGTGGGAAGAGTGGTTCAGTGTCTGACACAGGGCCCAGGCTCCAGTCAGCTCGTAACTGGTTGGATGAGTTCAAATGTCGCCCAAACATGACTCCACACTGCGGCAGTGCCCGTCTCGGCCCTGGGGTCAGAACGACTGCATCGGAAAGGAGGTGGCCCACATCGAATGCAAAGGTGAACCTCTCTCTGCTGCAGACCATGACTCTTAAATCATGACGTTTGTGTATCTTTACAAAAAAGAGATGGTTATGCAGTGCTGGATCATGCAGTTTATTTTAGATAAACTCACATAAATACATCTCTGTGTGTCTGTGTTTATGTTTTTTATTTCCACATGACAGTGGAGGAGGACAGTAACATTCCACGGAGCCACCTGTCATGCTCCTCAGCAGCCAATCAGAGGCCTTGTACAAGTACGTTCACTTGGGCTGAGCCCAGCGGTAACTGGGGTCTCATGAATGAAACATGTCTTTGGTTCTTTTTGCATAGGACACAACAGGTTATTCAGAATTTAAAGCAGAATTACAGCAGTTGAATTATTAATGGTAACTTCAGCGCAAATGTAGTTGTAGTTGATGCTGTCAGTTTATTAGTTCACTGCTTATGTTAGCACTGATGAGTCTGTAGGATTTGCTGTAAGGTAATGAGCTAAACATGAATATTACCACTGATGTTTCTGTTGGAGATTCTGTAAGGAAATGAGTTAAGTGCTAATGTTAGCATTGATGTTTCTGTAGGAGCTGCGGTAAGATGATGAGCTAAGTGCTAATGTTAGCACAGATGAGTCTGTAGGATTTGCTGTAAGGTAATGAGCTAAGCATGAACATTACTACTGATGTTTCTATTGGAGATTCTGTAAGGAAATGAGCTAAGTGCTAATGTTAGCACCAATGAATCTGAGGGATTTGCTGTAAGGTAATGAGCTAAGTGCTAATGTTAGCACTGATGTTTCTGAGGAAATGCTGTAAGGTAATGAGCTAAGTGCTAATGTTAGCATTGATGTTTCTGTAGGAGATGTTGTAAGATGAGACAGTCCTCCTGTTTAAGGGCAGTTTACCTGTGTGTTCTGCTCCAGATCACTGGCCCCTCAGGCTCCGGGGGGGTGAAGGCGGGTGCTCTGGGAGGCTGGAGGTGTTCCACAATGGCTCCTGGGGGACGGTGTGTGATAACTCCTGGGACCTGGAGGATGCTCAGGTGCTCTGTAGACAGCTGGGCTGTGGGCCAGCACAGAAGGCTCATGGGAACGCTACTTTTGGGAAAGGGAATGGCACCATCTGGCTGAATGAGGTGAAGTGCCGGGGCACTGAGCTCCACCTGTGGGAATGTCCCCACTCTCTGAAGCAGCACAGCAGCTGCCAACACCAGAAAGATGCCGGGGTCACCTGTGCAGGTGAGACAGGTCAGACAGCTCAGAAGAGCGGCACTGTGACCTTCTTTTCACATTGATTAAAAGAATCCTTTTACTGTTAAAACACACATCCACAGGGTGGGTCAAAAACGTGCAGATGAAAGACCCACCCTGTGCTTTACCCTGAAACTGTGTCTGTCATATTTAAACACATTTAAATCATTACACACCCAAAATGGAATAATGAATCATTAACAAGTCTCCTCTGTACAGGTTATTCTTCAGGTGATTCTACCCCAACAACAGGTAAAACTTTCCATGAAACACAGTGAAATCTAATGCAGCAAAACAATGACACTTAATCAGACAAATTTAAAGGCCAGTTCATTTAATCCCTTTTCTCTGATTTTGTAGATACTCCTGCCACAACTACAACATCAACCACAAAGCCAGGTAAGGTTTTTTAAAGTGTCATTTATTCTGAAACACTTCCCTTAGAGTTGTGATTTCATTGGCTGAGTGCTTTGCATTTCTCCCACAGTAATGGAATAGCTGATTGGTCAGTGTGAGTTGTGTAGCAGCAGTGTGTTGATGGCCTCCCTCCCCTCTTCCTCTCCTCCAGAGCCCAGAGGAAGGACCCCAGTGACGCAGCCCCCACCCAGCCTGTCCATCCCTGCAGTGGCCTTCGTGGTGCTGGGGGCGCTGTTGTTCCTGCTGCTGGTGGTGCTGGGTGTGCTGGTGTCCCAGAACAGGGGGCTGAGGAGAGGTAGGGACAGACGCTGGGAGAAGTATGATCACATGGTCACTATGACTGATGAAGCCTCATCAATACTTAACTCAGTGAATGAATCAAACAGCTTTGAATGGGGGCTGCTGGGTGGCTCATTCTGTTTAAGGCCCACTTGATTCATCCTGATGGTTTTTACTGAATTTTACATCCTGAGGTTTTAAAATGGTGGAGCTCAATGATCCAGGTTTGAAAATTGACACATAAATGGAAGTGTGAATGACTGGATCATAAAGGCCAAATTCCTTGTGAAATTAATATTTTTGGCATATGCTCCTGCATGTATTGCAGATGTGATACAGATATCCTATTTGTAATGTCAGTGAACAAATTATGAAGGGATTTTATTTTTCTGATTGTTTTGACTATTTGGGTAGAGACAGAGAGTTAGTTTGGCAGGAGTACGATACTCTGTTGCTCCTATGAAGAAGTGACTCTGACTCTGTGGGTCTCTGTGTCTCTGCTCCTCCAGCCCCTCTGACTCTGTGTGTCTCTGTGTCTCTGCTCCTCCAGCCCCTCTGACTCTGTGTGTCTCTGTGTCTCTGCTCCACCAGCCCTCTGACTCTGTGTGTCTCTGTGTCTCTGCTCCTCCAGCCCCTCTGACTCTGTGGGTCTCTGTGTCTCTGCTCCTCCAGCCCCTCTGACTCTGTGTGTCTCTGTGTCTCTGCTCCACCAGCCCCTCTCACTCTGTGTGTCTCTGCTCCTCCAGCCCCTCTGACTGTGTGTGTCTCTGCTCCTCCAGCCCCTCTGACTCTGTGTGTCTCTGTGTCTCTGCTCCTCCAGCCCCTTTGACTCTGTGTGTCTCTGTGTCTCTGCTCCTCCAGCCCCTCTGACTCTGTGGGTCTCTGTGTCTCTGCTCCTCCAGCCCCTCTGACTCTGTGTGTCTCTGTGTCTCTGCTCCTCCAGCCCCTCTGACTCTGTGTGTGTCTCTGTGTCTCTGCTCCTCCAGCCCCTCTGACTCTGTGTGTCTCTGTGTCTCTGCTCCTCCAGCCCCTCTGACTCTGTGTGTCTCTGTGTCTCTGCTCCCACAGCCCTGTCTAAGGGGGACCACGCCCCTCTGCATGAAGCTGTCTATGAGGAGATTGAGTACAAACTGGCCAGAGAGGGAACCTACAGCGCCCCCCGCTGGGGTGAGTGAATATGACCTCTCTGACCTTCTCCATAATACAGTATTCCAGACACAAAACACCATTTCCATTTTGAAATTGAATTCTTGCCCTTTGGCTTTTCCACAGTGATACTAATTAGTCCAGATCACTGGCGTAACCACCCCCCCTCAACCTCAATACTTTTGCCCCTGGTCTGGGTGTCTTTTTAAAGCATATTCCTATTATTCTGAGGGATATATTGGCAAATATGGCTGCATAAAATCTAGACTTATCAATAATATCCTTGAAAACACGCTCTACACACTGACAAAGATGACCTTAAGAACACAGTAACTCACAGTCACTCCTGCACCACACAAAGTACACAGAGGCGGGACAAGACTGACCCTCCTCTGCTGTTCACAGGGAGTGTCCTTTCTGAGGACCCGCCCTCTGGGTATGAAGACGTGGGGGACAGTGAAGGACACTCCCTCTCAGGTAAGGGGGTGGAGCTCTGTGGAGCTCTCAGTGGATGTAGGGGGTGGAGCTCTGTGGAGCTCTCAGTGGATGTAGGGGGTGGAGCTCTGTGGAGCTCTCAGTGGATGTAGGGGGTGGAGCTCTGTGGGTACAGTGTGATTTTGGAGGGGGTGTAACTCCTCTGAGTGCTTCCTTTGAGTCCCAGTGGTTTGTGTCACATGATCATGTCTCAGATCTGTGATTTATTTATTAGTCACACACTTAAAACAGCGCTTATGAAAGTGTGGCATATTGGGAGCACCTGTAAATCCACCCTTCTATCCCACATACACATGGAAGTAATGTCCTTTGGGCCTTACAGTTTTCCAGGTACTTTGAGATCCAGTAATCCAGGAGGAGGAATTGAGTTCTGCTGAGTTCTGCCTCAGTATTACCGGCGGGTCGGTTCAGGTTCTGTGGGACACAGTGATGTGGATTCTCTGTCACACACATGTCAAGCTTTATATATGAGACCATTCAGACTGTGACATTAGTCCTGACATTGTCAGGTTGTACAGCTCAGCTGTGAGTGCAGTGTTATTGCACAGATAAAATGTCATTCAGTGTTGTAAGGATGAAGGGCTGTGCTGTTCTGCTGTGAGAGAGCACTGAGATCAAGCCATTACCCAGAAGCCTCCTTGCTTTGTGGTGACTGATTCAGGGGAGCTGGGGGACACAGCAGAGAACTATGATGATGTCATCAGTGCTGGCCAGCATCCAGGCAGTGTAGAGGGTGAGTAGTTGTTCTGATTGGTTCTTGAAATGACTAAGTATATGGCATAAACCTCACAGCAGTTACAACTAGTATATTCACAATAATCAATACACAGAGTTAAACCACTATGATCCCTTTGTACACCAGTGCATCCACTGCAAGCACTATAACCACTATAAGCAGTATAGCAGCATAACCAACACAGCTGCTGCCTTCTCTGTGTCTGTTTAAGGGGAGCTGCTGAAGGGAGACGCACCGCAGCACTATGATGATGTCATCACTCCTGATCAGCATGCAGAAAATGAGGAAAGTGAGTGTCTGTTTTGATTGGTTGTTGGGATGAGTCAATATTTTCTCATCATAAGTGTATTCTGATCCACACGGTGGTTTTAGAGGCTGTGTTAATTTTCATTTTGCATCGTGGTCGTTGTAATGACATTGTAAACACATATTGTCATTGCTCAAGAGAAGTTTGACCTCCTACAGGTGCTACCAGCATGTCCACTACAACCAGTATACTGAGTAAAGCCACTGTAACCCGTATCCACTACAAGCACTATAACTACTATAATCAGTACAGCAGCATAACCAACACAGCTGCTGCTTCTCTGTTTCTGTTTAAGGGGAGCCGCTGAAGGGAGACGCACCGCAGCACTATGATGATGTCATCACTGAGGAGCAGAGCCCAGGTGCTTTTTCAGCTTCAGTTTCTCTTTACAGATGAGTGTTGGAGTCAAACACAGTCTCTGTCATCACATTCACATGGTTCTTCTCGCATGGATATTACACCTATTTCATTATCTTTGTGTTATTGATTAATGTCATGTTCAGATTCTTGACTCTGAAACATTTAGGTCATCAGTTTGTTTATATCGGCTTCAGTTTGAGTGATTTTATTGAGAGTCAGTGCCCCAGGTCACTTCCTGTCTGTGTGTGGTCTGTTCCAGGTGATTATGTGACAGAAGACACAGAGCAGAATTATGACGATGCTGTGACTCTGCACTGGAGCCAAGCGGGTGAGTCTCTCCAAACTGAGCAGCATTACTCTGGATAACGAGAGGAAGGAGAACGACCAGCTCTTCATGGTAGAACTGAAATAAATCACTCAAAGTCATTTTTATATATTGATGCTTGTAACACATTTCTCAAGATTGCTTCATCAGTATATCTGAAAATGATTGAACTCATTTGTGTAAGTTATGTGCCATTGGAGTTTTATAATCGATATGGGCTCTGTGCTCGTGTGTGTGATTTGAGTTACAATCACTGCTGTTCCATCATTGCAGCTCAGCTTCTAGTGACGTAAAATATTCCACAGCCAAAACCATGGAAACCAATTTCCACCATGGGACACTTCTCCCTGACTGTGCCTGTCTGTGTCCTACTCTGTCCCTGCAGGGGAGAGCGTTCTGGCCCCTGAAGGCCCTCCAGCTCCTGATTGGATGGACTATGATGATGTGGGGAGGAGCCTCTTGAAGGAGGAGGGGCATTTTGAGACCATCATGTCTGAGGAGGTGTCCACCCACAAGATGAGACAGAAGAACAAACTGCAAGGACAACATTCTCCACAATCATGTGGCTTTTCAAATATTTTATCATGATAAACAAAAACAGGAAAGCAGCAACCTTGTACATAAGCCATTTACCGTTCAATACCAGAAATCCAAACTTTTAAAATGTATTTGACATGGCAGTGTTCTCCTGTTTTACAGCCAGGGAGCTCCTACCCAGCATCAGAACTGTCTCCTCTAACTTCCAATCACAGTGTTGTGCGTTTGCACACTGTTACTTTTTAAAGATGCTTTTAGTTGATGTGTTGATGGTTTTGTGTATCCTCCCATTTCAGCAGAGGAGGACCGAGGGCAGTGAGTCAGAGGCTGCTGTGTTACTTTGTGTTTTTATCAAATCCAGTCTGTTACTGCATGCCACACCTAAGAGCACTCCCTAAATCTGGCAGTTCATTTTTTACATTTTTTTGATCAGAGCTGTGTTTACAGTATGAAAATATATGGAAATATTCCCAATAGATAGATTATTCACCACTAGATTATGGTCTAAAAGTCTTACCCAGCTGACGGCATACTTTATTTCTGATGTTATAACTATGTTTTAATGAGATAGGAGAGCAACTGCAAGAGTGAAACATACATCATTTTCTTTTGGACCATTTCTTTTAAACATGTTTTGTGTCTGTTTTCAAAATACGTCCTTTTTCTATTGATGTCTTTGCCAAGCTTGCAAAAATGATATTTTTGTTATATTTTGGATTGAGTAGCTTTGAGGATTAAAACTTTTAGATCTTTGCAGGTGAAATGTTATATTTTCTAAAATGTTTTCAAATTCATTTAAACATATTCTTTTTCATATTTATTTTTGATATTCTTTTCATCTGTTTAATATATTCATATTTTATTTTCATGGATTTTTTTTCATCCCATTTTTTTGGATTGCACATCTTGGAGCAGTAACACAAAATTATTGTATACGAAATGTCATATTTTTAAGACTTTTCAAACCGTGTCATTCTTAACCTTTTGAATAAATATCTATATTTTGTAAGGCTATATCTCTATGAAATTGTGAATTAAAGAACAGTTTTATTGAATTCTGCGTTTTCTTTGTGCTTTACACATTTTATATTTTGTCATGTTCATTCATAAATGTGCAACACAATCCTGTGATTCAAATCTGCATAGAACAGTCTCACGTTCTCTCTCTAACTCGCATGCCCAATCATAAACTACACGACGAGACTAATAAATGTAATGAACACATTTGACGTGACTGCTTGCGAAATTAAATTATTTAACTGTGACACTGGAGAGCAGTTATGACTTTAAAAAAAAACTCAGATTTACTGTTCCCATAGCATCACCCCTCCCCGTTTTAAGGCGCGTGTCGCCCGTGTGGTTTGGCTGCGATCAGAGCGATGCCTATTAGATCATCAGATGAGTGAGATGCGCCTGTATGATATTAATACTACAGCTGTCTGCAGCAGGAAGATAACTCGGGTTTGAGAGAGAAAATGTTTTACATGAAAACTACAGCTGATTTCTCTCCCTTGAACTGTGCTTGCGTGTTGTGAGTTCAGTCTGGAATTTCATCATTTTAATCTGAGCGTTGGTTTCATCTAAACTAAATAGGTCCTTACGATTTTTAGTTCAATAGTATACGACACCTTTTATTTAAAAGTAATATAGGTTCATAACTTTTCAGCAAGTGATGAATTTTTAGCGCTGTGTTTGTTGTGTGTCATGTACAAGAACTTCATTGCAAGACTTTCTCTGCCAGACTGCATTCGTTTTTTCATTGGACTGACTGGCTAATCAAAACGTTCTTCTGCAACGTCATCACAATACGACAGTGGTTAGTCAAACGCAACAAAGAGCTGTAATGGTGAAGGTCTGCTGCTAGCATATTTGTGCTACAATAAACTGTCAATAAAAATGTTAAAATATATTTCATTATTTTTTCTTTGCTTTGGTTAAACTACTTACACAGCTGCGAAGCCGTTTTTGTAGGAAGTATCACCACTTTTATTGAGCGAGTTTCTACTGGATTTTGTTATAGAGGACCATTTTTGTAAGGACAGGCCCCATAATGGTGCCTTTTGCCACAGGAAGTGCCCAGCAAACATTTCTGTTACATGTATTTGGACTTTATTTCTGATGATTTTCAATTGATATTTATCCAGTTTCATGTGACTTTTATCATGGTAGTTTATGAAGCAAGACACTGTGAGGTCTCTTGCATTTCTGTGCATATGGAAGATACATAATCATTTTTAATCAAAACTGTCTAGAATATAAACCTTATTTTTTAAAAATCAGTATGAATTTTGACTGAAAGTTTACATACTGGCCACCAGTTTCTTTCAAATTGCTGTTAAAAATAAAAATCTTACTGTATACAGATTTGAATCACAGGATTGTGTTGCACATTTATTAATGAACATGACAAAATATAAAATGTGTAAAGCACAAAGAAAATGCAGATTTCAATAAAACTGTTCTTTAATTCACAGTTTCATACAAAATATAGATATTTATTCAAAAGGTTAAGAATGACACGGTTTGAAAAGTCTTAAAAATATGACATTTCATATACAATAGTTTCGTGTTACTGCTCCAAGATTTGCAATCCAAAATGGAATGAAAATAGAATAAAAGAAAGTAGAATAAAAATAGAATAAAAGAAAGGCAGTAAAAACGAATCCATGAAAATAAAATATGAATACATTAAACAGATGAAAAGAATATCAAAAAAATAAATATGAAAAAGAATATGTTTAAATGAATTTGAAAACATTTTAGAAAATATAACATTTCATCTGCAAAGATCTTAAAGTTTTAATCCTCAAAGCTACACAATCCAAATTATAACAAAAATATCATTTTTGCAAGCTCTGTAAAAACATTTATAAAAAAGTAAATATTTTGAAAACAGACACAAAACATGTTTAAAAGAAATGGTCCAAAAGAAAATGATATATTTTTAATTCCTGCACCAGCTCTCCTATCTCGTCAAAACACGTCAAAACTCGTCAAAAATAGACATAAAATCATAATTAGAGTATGCTGTCAGCTGGGTTAAGGCTTTTAGAGCATAATCTAGTGGTAAATAATCTATCTACAGTGAATCTTTCCCCTTTCATACTGTTAACACAGCCCTGAGTAAGTTGAATGAACTGCCAGATTTAAGGAGTGCTCTTAGGTGTGGCATGCAGTAACAGACTGAATTTGATAAAAACACAAAGTAACACAGCAACCTCTGACTCACTGCCCTCGCTCCTCTTCTGCTGAGATGGGAGGATACACAAAACCTTCAACACATCAACTAAAATCATCTTTAAAAAGTAACAGTGTGCAAACGCACAATACTGTGATTGGAAGGCACAGGAGAGAGTTCTGATGCTGGGTAGGAGCTCCTGCCTGTAAAACTGGAGAACACTGCCATGTCAAATACATTTACAAAGTTTGGATTTCTGGTATTGAACGGTAAATGGCTTATGTCCAAGGTTGCTGCTTTCCTGATTTTGTTTATCATAATAAAATATTTGAAAAGCCACATGATTGAGGAGAATGTTGTCCTTGCAGTTTGTTCTTCTGTCTCATCTTGTGGATGGACAACCTCCTCAGACATGACGGTCTCAAAATGCCCCTCCTCCTTCAAGAGGCTCCTCCCCCACATCATCATAGTCCATCCAATCAGGAGCTGGAGGGCCTTCAGGGGCCAGAACGCTCTCCGCTGCAGGGACAGAGTAGGACACAGACAGGCACAGTCAGGGAGAAGTGTCCCATGGTGGAAATTGGTTTCCATGGTTTTGGCTGTGGAATATTTTGCGTCCACTAGAAGCTGAGCTGCAATGATGAAACAGCAGTGTATGTAACTCAAATCACACACACGAACACAGAGCCCATATCGATTATAAAACTCCAACGGCACATAACTTACACAAATGAGTTCAATCATTTTCAGATATACTGATGAAGCAATCTTGAGAAATGTGTTATGAAGACGTGCGGACGGTAGGACACTCAGGTATGGAGCTATAGTGGAAAGCTGACTTTTTTGAGTGATTTATTTGCCTTTGAGTCCCAGTGGTTTGTGTACATCAATAAAAAAATGACTTTGAGTGATTTATTTCAGTTCTAGCTAAAGAGCTGGTAGTTCTCCTTCCTCTCGTTATCCAGAGTAATGCTGCTCAGTTTGTAGAGACTCACCCTCTTGGCTCCAGTGCAGAGTCACAGCATCATCATAATTCTGCTCTGTGTCTTCTGTCACATGATCACCTGGAACAAACCACACACAGACAGGAAGTGACCCGGGGCAGTGACTCTCAATAAAATCACTCATACTGAAGATGCTATAAACAAACTGATGACCTAAATGTTTCAGAGAAAAGAATGTTAAATATGACATTAATCAATAACACAAAGATAATAAGAGAGGTGTAATATCCATATGTGAAGAACCATGTGAATGTGATGATAGAGACTGTGTTTGACTCCAACACTCATCTGTAAAGAGAAACTGAAGCTGAAAAAGCACCTGGGCTCTGCTCCTCAGTGATGACATCATCATAGTGCTGCGGTGCGTCTCCCTTCAGCGGCTCACCTTAAACAGACACAGAGAAGCAGCAGCTGTGTTGGTTATGCTGCTATACTGGTTATGGTGCTTGCAGTGGATGTACTGGTGTTCAAAGGGATCATAGTGGTTTTACTCTGTGTATTGATTATTGTGAATGTACTAGTTGTATTTGCTGTGAGGTTTCTACCATATATTTACTAATTCAAGAACCAATCAGAACACATACTCACCTTCTGCACACTGCCTGGATGCTGATCAGCACTGATGACATCATCATAGTTCTCTGCTGTGTCCCCCAGCTCCCCTGAATCAGTCACCACAAAGCAAGGAGACTTCTGGGTAATGGCTTGATCTCAGTGCTCTCACACAGCAGAGCAACACAGCCTTCATCCTTACAACACTAAATGAATTTGTGTCTTTTATGCATATTCAGACTAAACTTACAGCTGAGTAGAAGAGCATTGTTTTATTTAGCTCTGAGGATGTCAGGACTAATATCACAGTATAAATGATCATGTTTACAGAGAATCCACATCACTGTGTCCCAGAGAACTGAACCGACCCGTGGTAATACTGAGGCAGAACTCAGCAGAACTCAATTCCTCCTCCTGGATTACATCTGTAAGTACCTGGAAAGCTGTAAGGCCCAAAGGACATTACCTCCATGTGTAAGTGAAGGATAGAAGGGTGGATTTACAGGTCCTTCCCAATAGATCTCACTTTATAACTGCTGATTTAATGTTGTGTCTGATTAATAAATAAATCACAGATCTGAAACATGATCATGTGACACAAACCACTGGGACTCAGCTCAAATCACTCAGACCTGTTACACCCCCTGAGAGCTCAAAATCACACTGTACCCACAGCTCCACCCCTCTGCATCCACTGAGAGCTCCACAGAGCTCCACCCCCACTGCATCCACTGAGAGCTCCACAGAGCTCCACCCCTACATCCACTGAGAGCTCCACAGAGCTCCACCACCTATCATCCACTGAGAGCTCCAGAGCTCCAATGAGCTCCACCCCCTACATCCACTGAGAGCTCCACAGAGCTCCACCCCCTTACCTGAGAGGGAGTGTCCTTCACTGTCCCCCACGTCTTCATACCCAGAGGGCGGGTCCTCAGAAAGGACACTCCCTGAACAGCAGAGAAGGTCAGCCTTATCCCGCCTCTGTGTACTTTGTGTGGTGCAGGAGTGACTGTGAGTTACTGTGTTCTGAAGGTCGTCTTTGTCGGTGTGTAGAGTGTGTCTCCAAGGATATTATTTGTAAGTCTAAATTTTACACAGCCATATTTGCCAATATATCCCTCAGAATAATAGGAATATGCTTTAAAAAGACACCCAGACCAGGGGCAAAAGTATTGAGGTTGAGGGGGGGTGGTTACGCCAGTGATCTGGACTAATTAGCATTACTGTGGAAAAGCCAAAGGGCAAGAATTCATTTTCAAAATGGAAATGGTGTTTTGTGTCTGGAATACTGTATTATAGAGCAGGTTAGAGAGAGGTCATATTCACTCACCCCAGCGGGGGGCGCTGTAGGTTCCCTCTCTGGCCAGTTTGTACTCAATCTCTTCATAGACAGCCTCATGCAGAGGGGCGTGGTCCCCCTTAGACAGGGCTGGAGGAGCAGAGACACAGAGACACACAGAGTCATGCAGAGGGGGCGTGGTCCCAGAGAGTCAGAGGGGCTGACAGGGCTCAGAGCAGGAGCAGAGACACAGAGACACACAGAGTCAGAGGGGCTGGAGGAGCAGAGACACAGAGACACACACAGTCAGAGGGGCTGGAGGAGCAGAGACACAGAGACACACAGAGTCAGAGGGGCTGGAGGAGCAGAGACACAGAGACACAGAGTCAGAGGGGCTGGAGGAGCAGAGACACAGAGACACACAGAGTCAGAGGGGCTGGAGGAGCAGAGACACAGAGACACACAGAGTCAGAGGGGCTGGAGGAGCAGAGACACAGAGACACACAGAGTCAGAGGGGCTGGAGGCTGGAGGAGCAGAGACACAGAGACACACAGAGTCAGAGGGGCTGGAGGAGCAGAGACACAGAGACACACAGAGTCAGAGGGGCTGGAGGAGCAGAGACACAGAGACACACAGAGTCAGAGGGGCTGGTGGAGCAGAGACACACAGAGTCAGAGGGGCTGGTGGAGCAGAGACACACAGAGTCAGAGGGGCTGGAGGAGCAGAGACACAGAGACACACAGAGAGGGGCTCAGAGGGGAGGGCTGGAGGAGCAGAGACAGAGAGGGGCTGGAGGAGCAGAGACAGAGTCAGAGGGGCTGGAGGAGCACAGAGACACACACAGTCAGAGGGGCTGGAGGAGCAGAGGAGCTGAGAGGAGCAGAGACACAGACACACAGAGTCAAGAGAGAGACACAGAGTCAGAGGGGCTGGTGGAGCAGAGACACACAGAGTCAGAGGGGCTGGAGGAGCAGAGACACAGAGACACACAGAGTCAGAGGGGCTGGAGGAGCAGAGACACAGAGACACACAGAGTCAGAGTCACCTCTCAGAGAGCACAGCTCTCTCTTCATATGAGCAACAAGGTATTTGAATGGAGTGTGCCCCCTGTCTGTATCTGTGGACATGCGACTCACACTCCTTTCTTTAATCAATACACAGATAACTCAGCTCAACTACACCAGTACACAGCACATTCTAAGTACTTTTAAACATTTCTCTTGTTTAAAAGGCATTTAACAGTTTATTTTATTCATGTACATCTGTATGTGGACATATAATTCTGGTATCATAAGGCCTTCAAAAAGAGGAAAAGCCCCATGTTTTCCACACAGAGTAAACAAATTCACAAAATGGCCATGCAGGCAGAAAACCACATGTGTGCTTTACTTCGGCCACAGCTTCTTTTAACAAGGAAATCTATGCTGATATTTGGCACCCTCTATGTCAGTCTCATTGGTTTGGGATGAAAAGGTTGTGCAGGCAGACTGTGTGCATCTGAATGACCAGAAGGGGGCGCTGGTGTTCAATGAGTCACAGACATCCCATTGGATGAGCCATCCAGCAGCCCCCATTCAAAGCTGTTTGATTCATTCACTGAGTTAACTATTGATGAGGCTTCATCAGTCACAGTGACCATGTGATCATGCTCCTCCCAGCGTCCGTCCCTACCTCTCCTCAGCCCTCTGTTCTGGAACACCAGCACACCCAGCACCACCAGCAGCAGGAACAACAGCGCCCCCAGCACCACGAAGGCCACTGCAGGGATGGACAGGCTGGGTGGGAGCTGCGTCACTGGGGTCCTTCGTCTGGGCTCTGAAGGAGGGGAAGAGGAGGGGGAGGGCATCAGCAAACAACACAGCACACTGCAGCTACGCAGCTCACACTGACCACTCAGCAATGCCATTACTGTGGGAGAAATGCATTACACAAAACCAATGACCACATCAAACGCTCCATCTAAAGCCATTACTGTGAGAAAACGAAATGACCATCAAGCAAATGAAACAGACCATAACCAATAATTAAAGTCTATTTTCATGAAGTGATTTAGTTAGTGATGATTGTTACAGTTTGACATCTATGATGTTCTGACATTCTGTCCTTTCTTATATTCTTGTTGATCAGGAATGCTTTGTCCTGGTCAAATGTCCTGGCTAGAATGGAGAATGGATCTGTGTTCTTGTGGGCCGTGTGCAAACTCGGGCTGTCTCACCTGCACAGGTAACCCCTGCGTCCTCCTTGTGGGAGCAGTCGCTCTGGTTAAGAGGAGACCGACAGCAGTCCCACAGGTGGAGCTCATCTCCAGTGCAGTTCACCTCGTCCAGCCAGATGGTGCCGTTGCCCCTCCCAAATGTGGCGTTGCCCTCCACCCTCAGAGCCTCTCCACAGCCCAGCTGTCTGCAGACCACCTGCGCCTCCCTCATGTCCCAAGAGTCATCGCACACCGTCCCCCAGGACCCCTCCAACCGCACCTCCACCCTCCCAGAGCACTTACTGGGGCCCACCAGCCGCAGCTGTGGGGGATCTGGAACAGAGCAGGAGGGTGTGGCTCACTGATCCTCCTCATCAGAGGCATGCTGGGATACTGGAGGACTGGCACAGTAAACTCACCTGGGCACTGCAGCTCCTGCCTCTGCTCCTCAGCTGGAATCAGGTTCTTCATGGGACCTTCCAAAATAAACCAGTGTGAAAAATAAACTTTGTTCTGAAATAAAGTTTAAAAAAAAAAACATTTTTTTGTTCTTTAGTAATCAAACATTTGTTGGATTTCTTTGTAAAATTCAGTACCTAACTGATTTATACAGTACATCTCGCAGCAAATCTTACAAAATATGGGCTCTTTGAAAAGCAATCATTTTCAACAACATATGAAAGAAAATCAAAACCTTACTTGTGATCTGGCTGGTTAGAAGCTCTATCTTCTTTCACAAAATGAAGCATTATGAGAGTCTCAAATGAGACATTACATTTGTCTCCTTTAAAAGCATTCATACTTCATTTATACCTCAAGAAGTGAAGTTATGCTTGTAGCAAAAACCAGAGTATGGAGTGGTATTCCAGGACTGAGTTTGGACAGCACTGCTCTAAATCTTATTTGAAAAAAAAAAATATTAGGTAGGGTTTAGTAGTGTTTACCTTTACAGGTGATTTTAGCAGTGTCTGTGACATCACAGAGCTTTTCACCCCATGCAGAGGGGCACTGCCATAGAGACTCATCATGGAATCCACACTTAATGTTGTCAACCCAGAAAGGAGATCCAGGGGGGAGAGAGGTGATGACTGGTGTAAGACTTACTGTCCCCACAGCCTAACTGGCGACATATCACAGTAGCAGTGTCTCCTGTCATGTCATTCCCACACACACTCCCCCAGGTGCCGTTGTAGAAAACCTCTGCCAAACCTGAGCAGACTCTGGTATCGTCCCCCTGTCTCAGTCTCAGCTGCTTGTATTCTGTTACAGAAACAGAACAAAGAGCAACAATTTCTTTCTGACAGAAACACTGTAATGAAACCTAATTGAGAAGCTTCAATGAGAGAAGTTTCAGCTCTAAAGGTTTGTAACCTCATGCTCATTGGCTCAGGCTGTCCTTTTTATGACTACTCTGTGTTTAGGACCCAATGTCATGTTCATCTCTAAACACTACATCCTTCCCTGTTTAGTTGACTTTGTGACTGATGGGCAGTGATGTCAATAATTGGCTCATGAAGAATGAGACTGAAATTCAATCAGAACCTTGGCTACATTAACAGATTCTTCTATGAGGATATTCACATTCTGAGTCACACTTTTGAGCATGGCTAAGCAAACAGCCTCTCTGGAATGATGGATCCTGTTTCTCCAGGGTAAAGAGCAGCTCTGAAACTCATCTCTACAGGAAGCTGAAAGACACTGAACACTGTTCTGTACCTGAACACAGGACCATCACGTCCTGCTTGTGTCCACAGTCCTCTGTCTGTCCCCACTCTGCTGTGGGGCACTCCCACAGGGACGTCTCGTTCCCCACACAGCCCACCTCATCCAGCCAGATGGGTCCAGTTGCTGGTCTGAGGGGGAAGGGCAGCGGGACACTGAGGGCCGTCCCACACTGGAGCTGTCTGCACACCACCTGAGCGTCCTCCAGGTCCCAGGAGTCATCACACACCGTCCCCCAGGAGCCCCTGTGGAACACCTCCAGCCTTCCTGCACAGTCCCCCCCTCCCCCCACCAGCCTGAGGTACCTGTGACCTGAGAGAGAGGAGAGAGAGAGAGAGAGAGAGAGAGTGAGAGAGAGAGATAAACAACATGCTGAATACCACTAAAAAATATCCCATGATAAACAATACCTAAATACAGCAGAAGAAAGTATCAGACTTAATTATTATAATATGTACTCACTGGAACAGGTGATGGACACCTGTTTACTGGAGCCACAGGTGAGACTGTGTGGAGCACTGCAGTTCCCCAGGTGAGACTCTGTCCCTTTGCACTGAAACCCTGTCAGACACACCTCACTGTCCCCAGTCCCAGACGGAGAGGAACTGTAGACCTGCACTGCAGAGCCACAGCCCAGCTGTCTGCAGACCACAGAGGCCTCCCTGAAGCTCCAGGACTCCACAACTCTCCTCCAGGTGTGCTGGTAGTACACCTCCACCTGGCCCTCACACTCACTCTCTCCAGACAGCCGCACCGTCCCGTCTAGAGCTGAGAGAGCAGAACCTGCACACCCATAAACAGCCACTCTAAGTGAGATATTCAAATGCATTTAGACAGAACAATAGCTATTCACATTCAGTTTTAAAATTATTTCAAGTTTATACACAGTTGATCACTCACACATGCAAGACTCAGTTTTTAAAGTAAAAACACACCTGACCAACTGATTGACAAATTACTGTGCAGAAATCAGTGAACACATGTACACAGTACAACAGGAGTGCTCAGAAAACAGTAATGTGATGTTCATACAATACAAAGAACTAGGAGTCCTCACCAGTACAGATGACTCCAACATCCTGTCCATGTGAGCACGCTGCTCGGCTCCATGAGGAAACAGCACACTGTGAGAGGCGTGTCTCGTTCCCATGGCAATTAAACACATCAGCCCTGATTGGGCCACTCCCCTCTCCAAACCAGGCCTGTCCCACCACTGCCACTGCAGTCCCACACTCCAGCTGCTGACAGAGGACATTGGAGGCTCTCATATCCCAGCATGCATCACACACTGTCCCCCAGGTACCGAGGTACTGCAGCTCCACTCGGCCAGAGCAGATGTCAGGGCCATTAACCAGCCTGGACTCTGTGTACCCTACACACAGGACAGTGGGGTTAGTGACTGAGCAGCACTGAGATACAGTCACCTTCCTGCAGTGACTTCGCCTCAGTTTCAAAAACAGGGCTGAACATCATTTTACAAGGAAAAAGAGTTTTCTTTAGAGATAAAAATCAAATAATCATAGTATCACAAACCCTAAAAAATGAAAAGAATACACAAGACTCTTACCAGAACACACCAGTCCCACATCGTTTGCATGGGAGCAGTGTTGTTTCTGTGTAGGTGATTTTGGGCAGAAGTGAATCTTAGATTCATTGCCTCTACACTGAATCTCCTCTGACCACACCTGGCCCTCCCCCTGGCCAAACGCAGCTGCCCCCCGCACCTCTGCAGGTACCCCACAGTCCAGCTCCCGACACACAACCTCTGCGTCCTGCTGGTCAAAGTCAGCGTCACACACTGTGCCCCAGGATTTCCCATGATTCACCTCTACTCTCCCAGAGCACAGTTGAAGACCTCCCACAAGCCTGACTCCTCCTAGTGTTACAGGTCAGTAGAAAATAAACAGGAAAACATTAACAATGACTGGAATTTTATTCCAGAAACAAACTTCAGCACAACTGCATGGACAAAGGGCTGCATAGCTCTGATACATAGAGTACAGCAGTGTGAGATGAGACAGTTACACTTTAACTGCAGCTTGATTATCAAATACCCTGCCCTCCATATTTGACAAATATATTCAAATGTACACTTTTGCTAGATCCTCCAGCAATGTAGATTTGATAACACAAGATGTTATTTATAATTAAACCCTTATTAAACCAGGGAAATCCAAATGAGAGTCTCTTTATAATACTATATCCAGTGATGTGATGTCATATTTCCCGCCATGGCTGCACTTGTAGTGCAGTGTCGTGATCTGTGTCCACACCATTATCAAAATGACCTTTCAGATCAAAGGTTTGTTAAAACACCCCACAATTTCAGCTTTCTCCTTCCCTTCATGAGAATCCATCGTTATGTGGTTATGTGGGCTGGGACATACATTACACATTGCAGCTGCTCTGATTAATATTCAGAAGTCGGTGGGATAAGTATATTTCTTTGAGGCTGCGTTCAGTTATAAAATGCTTTTGGACCCCCTGATCAGATCTGTGCGCTTGTTTCTGAGAGCCCCGGCAGGAGGTCCAGTCAGCAGGTGCTTTTCTTTGTCTACCAATAGCTCAAGAGTCATTTTTCAGTCTTTCTGTCATTCTTCTGTCTTTGCTACATTAACAGAGAGCCACAGATTACCCATAATGCTTAAAAAATGTACAGAAGGTCACCTTTTATGCTGGCATATTTACATATTTTGTTTTAGCATTTTAGAGTAATACACATTCCATCTTCTGTGCCCCCATTTTAAGTGAGAATAACTCTTTCCACAGACTGACCTTATAATTTATGATATGTTAAAGTCAGTTTTTAATTACACATTCTTTATAGGCCATACCTGTAAACTTTAAACTCAACAGGTTTAACACACAGCATCATTAAGCCCATTTTTAAACTGAGATGATTTCCAATGTCTTTGCTACAGCTATTTATGGTAAACTATTACATTTTTAGCTATAAATACCTCCCTTTGATCTTTCACAAACATTAAAATGTCAATGGGTCCAAATTTCAGTTATTACATTCGATATCCTCCCCTTCATAATCTCATTTGATTAGTAAAAGTATCCCTGAGGTCGTGGGCAGGTTGCTTTTTAAAACACTCAAACTAACACACATGTTCTGTTGATATTGCCGCTCCATGACCCCAAAACGAATGTGAGGATTTCACACATAATGAATGAACTATAGTCAATTTGCCCTCATTAGAACTGACGACAAAAAGAGGTGTTCTAAAAGGGTGATATGTTTATGCATATAGATAACCAATACAGAGGAGGTGGCATTCTGGATATTTGTCTCATATTCATCTTGTTTTCTCAAATATAAATTGCTGGAGCATACAGCTAAAATATATATTTTGACTGTAATGAAAGAATATGCAATTACAGTGTAATTACACAGAAATTATACAGGATGATCATAGATCAGTGGTTCTTAACCTTGTTGGAGGTACTGAACCCCACCAGTTTCATATGCGCATTCACCGAACCCTTCTTAATTGGAAAAATTAGATATGATTTTTTTCAAATTCAAAACATAGGTATATATTTTACTGGTGCACAAAATGAACCGTGCATCAACACCATTGTGTTCAAAGAACAAAACCATCAAAACATGATTTTCACACAAAAACAAAAGCGGGACGTGACATCAGGAATCACATGAGTCGGGTGTGTGTCTTGACCTCCGCCGAACCCCTGAGAATGACTCACCGAACCCCAGGGTTCGATCGAACC
>CM040743.1:1877645-1907645 GCA_022829145.1 Albula goreensis
CACACACACACACACGCAGAGACACACACACAGATGAGAGGCCAAATCAACATCATTGCTTTATGTAAATTACTTGCCCATGTTGGATGTTGCTTTGTATTCATATGTATTGAGTGACAAGACACAAAAACATTTAAAACATGTTTTAGACTTCTTATACTTACTTTGCTTTGAGAGGATCTCTTCTTCGTGACCACACTAATGTATGCTACCTCATCTTCTGTCTCACTCTGCAAAAGACACAAAAACACAGTCAATACCACCGGAGAATCTGAAATGCTCATTATCTGGCAGTTTGTGACAGAGGAGGAGAAATATCACATGACCTGTACTGTAGTTCTGATTGGATAAGGAAGAGACAAATGCATACATATTCACACTGACCTGCTTCAATTGGCTTCTGCCCTGATCTCCTTCAGCCAATCAGCCAATCAAGTTGTCACAGGGATAGATGAGCACATGGACTAAGATGCACTTTGAGTTTTAGGCTCTAAAATGATTAAAGCTGGTTGTATGATTAAAACTACGGCACTCTGTACACTGTCTGAAACACACTTACTGTGCTCTGGTTTTCCTCTTTCCTCTTGGTCTTAGCGTTCTCTACAAAACAAGAAATGGAAGTAAACTGCCAGTAAACTGCTTATTAAATAAATGTAAATAAGATTTGCATGACACTCTCCCTTGTTATAAAAATGACAATTTAAAATTTTATGCATCCTATGATCATTGTGGAATGACGTGACCAAATGCAATCCCGTAACAATTCTGTACTTAGATTCTGTACTGACATACTGTATTGTAAAACACAACCTGCTGGAAACCTCCTGTATTTAAGAGGCAGAGAAGACAGAAGGAACACACAGGCTGAGTATCTGGTTAGTCTAGAGAATCTGCGCTGATTCTTACTGTGAGTGTTCCACAGCTTCCAGGTAACCACGGCAGTGATTACCAATAGCAGCAGGAGGCCAAAGGTCACGAGGAAGGGAATCAGGATGTCATGACTGTGTCAAAAGCAGAATG
The DNA here is from genome assembly GCA_022829145.1 of Albula goreensis. NCBI lineage: Eukaryota > Metazoa > Chordata > Actinopteri > Albuliformes > Albulidae > Albula > Albula goreensis. The sequence goes on from CM040743.1 coordinate 1,878,666, forward strand.
ACACTTCTAACACTTTACAACAACAAAAAAAATTAATAATATAATATTACAAAAATTCTTTTGTATGATGGGGTGAAACATACTTTAGAAAACCTTTCCAACCTATAACGTTGTATACGTATGAAAGGGTCAGGCTGTAGTTACAACTGAAATTCAGAATAAAACATTCATTCATATAATTTGTGCACTCTGCACCCTTTGGTAACATTACTTACATGTCTGACTCTCCAACTTCTGCATCTGTACCTGGAGCTGTGGCAGGACAGACAGACAGACAGACAGACAGACAGACAGACAGACAGACAGACAGACAGACAGACAGACAGACAGAGAAAGATTATTCAAATGCATTATGGGAAGGATAGTTTTAAATGTAAAAAAGTTTGAAGTCTGAGTGAAAATGCAAGAGAAAAAAATGTGTATTTGGGTATACATTTGAATCTGCAAATGAAAGCATATTCTCACATACACAAATGAAGATTGTACATTGTTCTCATGCTGAAAATGAACAGATGAAACAGAGAGGGTTGAAGAAACTTAATTCATTTTTGTAATAGTGCAGAGTGCAGAAGAAGGCTGGTGATATGTTCAAAAGAGGCGACATATTTAAAATGGCAAATGAAGTTTCAGAAGCATAAATAAAAAGATTAAGGTGGTGAAAAAGCAGAGAAGGTTGAAGAAACTTAAGCATCAGATGCTTTATTAATCAGCAGGTTTCCCCCACAGCGTACAAAGAGCTGAGCTCTCACCAGTGGTGGAGGAGTTAGTGTGCTGTGTGACGGTGCTGAGCACTGGCGGCTGTGTGGTACCTGAGCACAGAGATGAGGTTAATGACATCAATCAGAAACATACACCAGACCGTGTGGAACATGAGGAAAAATCTCACATATTTAAATGTGAAATAATGCAGCATATTTGGCTCAAGGCACTGTGAGCTCAGTGTGTTTACCAGCAGTGGTTTCAGTTTTCTCTGTGACGTAGATGTGAACTGGGATCTGCAGGTCTCCAGCAGCACACCAGTACCAGCCTGTGTCGCTCCTCTCCAGTTCCCTCACTGTCACATTGAACTGTCCGATATCGTCATCACTGATCTGGATGGTTGAATTCTGGGATGTCTCAACTGCCCCTGCTTCCAGACAGGAGATCTGGTCCCCGATCCTGCACCATTTCCTCTGTTTCCCCGGAAGACTGTCACCATAGAGACAGTGGATGCTGACGTTGCCCCCTTCCACACCGCTCACCCTGTTCTTCTCCACTGACAGGTCTGCAGTACCTGAACACAGAGACAGTGTTAATGAGGATTGGAAGCTGGGTTTACTATACCATGCAAAAAAAAAAAAATTATAATCATAAAATACATTCAAAAAGACATGTAGAAATGTTTTTGTAAGGCGGCTGACCTGCATGCTTATGACCACTCACCTGTGTGTGTAAGACAGCTCACCTGTATGAGCCAGCTCACCTGTGTGTGTAAGACAGCTCACCTGTATGAGCCAGCTCACCTGTGTGTGTAAGACAGCTCACCTGTATGAGCCAGCTCACCTGTGTGTGTAAGACAGCTCACCTGTATGAGCCAAAGAGCCAGCTCACCTGTAGTGACAGTGAGATTCAGCTTTGCTCCACCCTCCAGTATTCCATCAAACTCCATAGAACACCAGTACTGTCCTGAGTCTGTAACCTGCAGGTCACTCAGGGTCACAGTGAACACCTGCTGGGCGGGGTCATCAGTGATTGACACTCCTCCTTTACTCTGTGGAGAGTCACTGCGCACTATGGGGGTGCAGTAATTCCAGTGATATCCCTTACACCAGTATTTAACATGGTGTTCATATCCTTCATCATAGTGACACGGGATGGTGACAGATCCCCCTGCCTGCACGGTTAACCTGCTCACTGTCCTCACACTGTTAGTACCTGCAGAGACAAACAATAAAACGACTTCAGAGCTTCATCAGTCATTTTTACCATAGACTATAAAAACATGATTAGCCAAGATAAAAAATAAGTGCACAGTTTACCATTACAGCAAATGAAGGCCATCAGAGGATCGTTAGCATTACAGCAAATGAAGGCCATCAGAGGATCGTTAGCATTACAGCAAATGAAGGCCATCAGAGGATCGTTAGCATTACAGCAAATGAAGGACATCAGAGGATCGTTAGCATTTATAAACCTCAGCAGCATGTTATTATCCAAACTGCCTCATAATATCTCTGCCAACATTTAGCCCAAATTGCCTCATCATTTTACTGGAGACCTACAGAGTGTCCAACACTGCACCGAGCCAGGAGAGCAGCACCCTGAGTGCGCCTGGGTGATCTGATCAGGGAGTATTATTTCACACAGAGAGCTGTCTGTGCTTGGATCTGACTGAGAGGTCAGGTAGTAGAGACGGAGAACCTTGGAGAGTTCAGAGGTTTGATATAGTGCTGGATACTCTGTACACAGAGGTATAGGAAGAGCTTATACTATATATATATCTGGTGAAGGGTCTTTTTTCCTCAGTATATATTTGTATATTTCTTATTTTTCTACAATGAGCCAACCTAATGTTGCAGGAAAGGAAAATAGCCTTTAACTAGTCTAACATGAGGTGGTTTGTGCAGCATACAACTAAAGATGCTGCATAAACTCCTGGCTGCTTACGGTTGGAGACGTAGATGTGAACTGGGATCTGCAGGCCTCCAGCAGCAGCCTGTGTCGCTCCTCTCCACCAGTCACACCAGCCTGTGTCGCTCCTCTCCAGTTCCCTCTTCTGTGTCTCCTGGACTGTCACAGAGGACACGAACACTTGCTCACCCTGTTCTTCTCCACTGACAGGGCTGGAGTACCTGAACACAGAGACAGTGTTAATGTGGAAAGCTGGGTTCATCATCACCTGTGTCCGTAGACCGCTTCCTATGTGTGTGCACTCACCTGTGTGTGTAAGACAGCTCTGGGAATGAGCCAGCTCACCTCAGTGAGATTCAGCTGCTCCCTGCTCCATCAACCTCCATAGAACACCAGTCCAGTCTGACAGGAGACCAGGGTCACAGTCCCTGCTGGGCGGGGTCATCAGTGATTGACACTCCTCCTTTACAGAGTCAGTGCACATCTTTCTGTGTCCTTCATCATGTGAGACTGCCTTACCATAGTCAGTTCCTGCACAAACAGTGCAGGACTTTATTAGACATTACCTCAGAACCATCTTACTCCCTGCAGCAATGACAAACTTTTACTGCTCACCCTGTTCTTATACCTCCACTGAATAAGGAGAACAGGTGGGAATGAAGGGAGTTGGGTAAAATACTGTATCAGAGTACTTGCTGGCTGGGAACACAGAGACAGTGTGGATAATGAGGATGGGTTAAATGATTACATAGTTCCAATCCTACATTCCGTTAGAAGCACAAAACCTAGGACATTCTAAGACAAGGTGGTCTTTACAGCATACAACGTGGACCAAAAAAGACAACAAAAACTGTGGCTCTGGGATCTGCAGGTCTCAGCAGCACACCAGTACCAGCCTGTGTCGCTCCTCTCCAGTTCCCTCACTGTCACATTGAACTGTCCGATATCGTCATCACTGATCTGGATGATTGAATTCTGGGATGTCTCAACTGCCCCTGCTTCCAGACAGGAGATCTGGTCCCCGATCCTGCACCAGTTTTTCTGTGTCCTCTGGAGACTGTTACCATAGCGACAGCGGATACTGACACTTTTCCCTACAAAACTGCTCACCCTGTTCTTATCCACTGACAGGTCTGGAGTACCTGAACACAGAGACAGTGTTAATGAGGATGGGAAGCTGGATTCATGTTACAGCACTCTCAATTACAGACGTGTATGACAACTCACCTGTGTCTATATGACCACTTACCTGTGTGTGTGTGTGCAACAGCTCGCCTGTGTGTGACAGCTCATCTGTCCCTATAAGACGGCTCACCTGTTAGCAATACAGCTCACCTGTGTGTAAGATAGCTCACCTGTCCCTATAGGATGGCTCACCTGTTAGCAATACAGCTCACCTGTGTGTAAGACAGCTCTCCTGTTAGCAATACAGTTCACCTGTGTGTGTAAGACAGCTCACCTGTATGAGCCAATGAGCCAGCTCACCTGTAGTGACAGTGAGATTCAGCTTTGCTCCACCCTCCAGTACTCCATCAACCTCCATAGAACACCAGTACGTGTCTGAGTCTGTAACCTGCAGGTCACTCAGGGTCACAGTGAACACCTGCTGGGCGGGGTCATCAGTGATTAACACTCCTCCTTTACTCTGTGGAGAGTCAGTGCGCACTATGGGGATGCAGTAATCCCAACGATATCCCTTACACCAGTATTTAACATGGTGTTCATATCCTTCATCATAGTGACACGGGATGGTGACAGATCCCCCTGCCTGTACAGTTAACCTGCGCACTGTCCTCACACTGTTAGTACCTGCAGAGACAGTCAGTGAAACGACATTAGTGAATCATTAACCTTAATTAGCCTTTATTACCATCATTAGTGAAATATTAGCCTTTATAAGCCTTTATTACCATCGTTAGTTAATTATTAACATTAATTAGCCTTTATTACCATCATTAGTTAATTATTAACCTTAATTAGCCTTTATTACCATCATTAGTGAAATATTAGCCTTTATAAGCCTTTAGTACCATCATTAGTGCAATATTAGCCTTTATAAGTCTTTATTACCATCATTAGTGAAATATTAGCCTTTATAAGCCTTTATTACCATCATTAGTTAATTATTAACCTTAATTAGCCTTTAGTACCATCATTAGTGCAATATTAGCCTTTATAAGCCTTTATTACCATCATTAGTTAATTTTTAACCTTAATTAGCCTTTATTACCATCATTAGTGCAATATTAGCCTTTATAAGCCTTTATTACCATCATTAGTTAATTATTAACCTTAATTAGCCTTTATTACCCTCATTAGTGCAATATTAGCCTTTATAAGTCTTTATTACCATCATTAGTTAATTTTTAACCTTAATTCGCCTTTATTACCATCATTAGTGCAATATTAGCCTTTATAAGCCTTTATTACCATCATTAGTTAATTTTTAACCTTAATTAGCCTTTATTACCATCATTAGTGAAATATTAGCCTTTATAAGCCTTTATTACCATCGTTAGTTAATTATTAACATTAATTAGCCTTTATTACCATCATTAGTTAATTATTAACCTTAATTAGCCTTTATTACCATCATTAGTGAAATATTAGCCTTTATAAGCCTTTAGTACCATCATTAGTGCAATATTAGCCTTTATAAGTCTTTATTACCATCATTAGTGAAATATTAGCCTTTATAAGCCTTTATTACCATCATTAGTTAATTATTAACCTTAATTAGCCTTTATTACCATCATTAGTTAATTATTAACCTTAATTAGCCTTTATTACCATCATTAGTGCAATATTAGCCTTTATAAGCCTTTATTACCATCATTAGTTAATTTTTAACCTTAATTAGCCTTTATTACCATCATTAGTGCAATATTAGCCTTTATAAGTCTTTATTACCATCATTACTACAATATTAGCCTTTATAAGTCTTTATTACCATCATTAGTGAAATATTAGCCTTTATAAGCCTTTATTACCATCATTAGTGAAATATTAGCCTTTATAAGCCTTTATTACCATCATTAGTTAATTTTTAACCTTAATTAGCCTTTATTACCATCATTAGTGCAATATTAGCCTTTATAAGCCTTTATTACCATCATTAGTTAATTATTAACCTTAATTAGCCTTTATTACCATCATTAGTGCAATATTAGCATTTATAAGTCTTTATTACCATCATTACTACAATATTAGCCTTTATAAGTCTTTATTACCATCATTAGTGAAATATTAGCCTTTATAAGCCTTTAGTACCATCATTAGTGCAATATTAGCCTTTATAAGCCTTTATTACCATCATTAGTGAAATATTAGCCTTTATAAGCCTTTATTACCATCATTTGTTAATTTTTAACCTTAATTAGCCTTTATTACCCTCATTATTGCAATATTAGCCTTTATAAGCCTTTATTACCATCATTAGTTAATTATTAACCTTAATTAGCCTTTATTACCATCATTAGTGCAATATTAGCCTTTATAAGTCTTTATTACCATCATTACTACAATATTAGCCTTTATAAGTCTTTATTACCATCATTAGTGCATTATTAACCTTTAAATGTTCCATGTTGGCTCCCCAATGGTGGAATGACCTCCCTGTCCCAAAACGACTTGCCCAATCATTATAATCTTTCCAGCGTGTTCTGAAACCCATCTCTTTAGGACATACCTGATCTAATTATCCTTTATTATCTACCCCCATTCAGCAATCGTTTGATGTTTTATGTATTATGACTTGTAATATATTATGTATTTACATTCATATTACCTTATTTTGTGTAAATTATTATGAACTATAGCTTATTATAATTAATTTATTTTTGGTTTTACTTGGTTATGTATCATGTTTTATATGCTTGGTGGTTACACTTAGCTCATTATGTTTATTTGACTGTTTTAGACTCTTTTGGTTTTTACTGCTTTTGTATAAATGTTGCTTTTTTGTTGCTGCATTTGAGTTGTAACTATTGTATGTATTTCTGTACGCCGCTTTGGATAAAAGCGCCTGCTAAATACATGAATTAAATAATATTCATTAATGTATTATTAGTCATTATAACAATTATTAGATCATTATTTGCTATATCCGTATACAATGTGTGACAGTATTAGCCCTTATGACCACCATGATTGCGTTGTCTCCCATCAGAAGATTACTAGCCATAACCATGTCACACCACTGGTGCACAATCAGAGCATAATTAGACTTCCATAGCTGACCATTACGACATTATTAACCTGAAATTAAAATCTATGCAACAATTATCAGAGAAAGATTAGTCTCTGTCACCATCGTTACAGCTTCGTTCACCTTCACAGACATGTCATTGTTATTAGTTTGTTATTAGCCATTGCAACAATTACTGCTACACAGAGAGTCACGATATCCAACATGAGCAACTGACTAGCCCTTACACATTACTGTAAACTTGATCGCGTTGCCCCACATCCCTGCCTCACTCTTCTCTTCTCAAATGGCCCGCAATAAAGCTGACTGTCAGCTCACGTTGTAATTGTCATCTTTCAGACACCAGTCGTTCTCTTTTTTTTTTTTTTTTTTCGGCATGGATCAGATGTGCAGAACATAATAGGGTGGAAGTGCAGACCGTCCCCTCAGCTGAGGAAGTGTTTTATTTCCTCATGTGTTAGAGACAGAGAAGCCTCAACTCTGCAGATAAATGGAGAGCCATGATGCTCCAAAAGTGTGATACTCTTACATGGGGCCCCAACAATATCTGATAATAAGACATTATCACATCAGGTGGTGTGTGCCATAGAAAAAAAAAGAATCATCTACACATGTGACACTAAGTGCTGGCTGCTTACGGTTGGAGACGTAGATGTGGACTGGGATCTGCAGGTCTCCAGCAGCACACCAGTACCAGCCTGTGTCGCTCCTCTCCAGTTCCCTCACTGTCACAGTTAGGAGCCCTTGTGTTTCATCATCATTCAGACGGACTCTGCTCTGGGACTCCTCACTGCTCCCTGCTGTCACACAGGAGACCCCGTCCCCGATCCTGCACCACTTTTTCTGTTTCTCCTGGAGACTGTTACCATAGCGACAGAGGACACGGACACTACTCCCTACCATACTGCTCACCCTGTTCTTCTCCACTGACAGGGCTGGAGTACCTGAACACAGAGACAGTGTTAATGAGGATGGGAAGCTGGGAGGCGGGGTTTATGTGCCTGTAAACATAAACACAGCTGTGAATGAATATTTGTCTTAAATACTGTACTTTTTACTGAATTTGAGTACTGAGGTTGATCATATTCACAAGCCCATTGCTGGAGCCTGCAGAGTCAGTTTGGCAGACAAGCATTTATTCCTCACTAAAAATGTGTTCTTGTTCAGGGTTTTAACTGTTTTCTGTTATATGTATACATTTTTTAGCCATTAATGAAATTGTTTGGTATTTCCCCTGTGTTGCCTTATTAACTAACTAGCTAACACTGAGGCAGGGTAACACATGTACATGTGCACTGGCCCTGCAGACTCTCAGCTAATCTCCCCTGTGTTCCCTTATTAACTAACTAGCTAACAGTGAGGCAGGGTAACACATGTACATGTGCACTGGCCCTGCAGACTCTCAGCTAATATCCCCTGTGTTCCCTTATTAACTAACTAGCTAACACTGAGGCAGGGTAACACATGTACATGTGCACTGGCCCTGCAGACACACAGCTAGTCTCCCCTGTGTTCCCTTATTAACTAACTAGCTAACAGTGAGGCAGGGTAACACATGTACATGTGAACTGGCCCTGCAGACTCTCAGCTAGTCTCCCCTGTGTTCCCTTATTAACTAACTAGCTAACAGTGAGGCAGGGTAACACATGTACATGTGCACTGGCCCTGCAGACTCACAGCTAATCTCCCCTGTGTTCCCTTATTAACTAACTAGCTAACAGTGAGGCAGGGTAACACATGTACATGTGCACTGGCCCTGCAGACTCTCAGCTAATCTCCCCTGTGTTCCCTTATTAACTAACTAGCTAACAGTGAGGCAGGGTAACACATGTACATGTGCACTGGCCCTACAGACTCACTGCTAATCTCCCCTGTGTTCCCTTATTAACTAACTAGCTAACACTGAGGCAGGGTAACACATGTACATGTGCACTGGCCCTGCAGACTCACAGCTAATCTCCCCTGTGTTCCCTTATTAACTAACTAGCTAACAGTGAGGCAGGGTAACACATGTACATGTGCACTGGCCCTGCAGACTCTCAGCTAATCTCCCCTGTGTTCCCTTTTTAAGACAAATGGACACTCAGCATCTTATGGGCTGCTGCTCAGGTAACTCACCTGCAGTGACTGAGAGGGAGATAGACACCTTGTCATCTAGAGTCTCATATCCACCTTTCTCCACAGCACACCAGTACTTTCCTGAGTCTGTAACCTGCAGGTCACTCAGGGTCACAGTGAACACCTGCTGGGCGGGGTCATCAGTGATTGACACTCCTCCTTTACTCTGTGGAGAGTCAGTGCGCACTACGATAGTGCAGGATATCCATGGTGACCCCTTACACCAGTATTTAACATGGTGTTCATATCCTTCATCATAGTGACACGGGATGGTGAAAGATCCCCCTCTCTGCACAGTTAAGCTGCTCACTGTCCTCACACTGTCAGCACCTGTACCTGCATATAAAGATATAAAAATAAGTGAAACATCAATACAATGGAATGAAACTAGTGCTTTATTGTTATTCATTACAATTGTATTATTTATAATTATCTAACAATCACTACTATGGAGCATAACCAAATTCCAGCCATTAGCAACTGAATTCTGTTCTGGTCTACTGACCTGTGTGTGCATATTTAATTATTAATTTATTTAAAAATGTTCTTTTCCTCTTTTTGTCATGGACATACTTCCCCATGTACAGTATGTAAAAGTCCAAAGCAGTTTCTGTCCCACATTGTTTTTATTTATTTATTTTTTATTTATTTCTAATATCACTAAGAGCACCACATTGCATTCCTCACAAGCACAAGGGGTTTTAAATCAAGACTCCGTTCACAGATGCACAGTTAAAACCCCACTGTTGTCTTCATGCTTTAGGGAATGATTCACTATTCTCATTTTTCAGCTGTGTGTCTGATTTTTTTCACTGATGTATTTTTTCACTTGTGACCCTTTTTATTGATGTACCTCTCTTTCGGGTTTTTACCCCTCATTTTGTGACGTGTGTTCAGACCTGAATTTCAAACTTAAAAATTGTGTCTATCAAATTGTTTGTGAAAACCAATTGCCTTTAACCATCTGTGTACTGTGGTGTAAACTAAAGAACGGTGTTAATGACTGTTTAGTCTGAGATAGAAAATTTAGGCAGTTATTACCCATCTAATGTTGTAACAAGGCACACTACGGCTGTAAAATGCACTTTGAAGCAACTTCAAGCTGGAAGACAGTAGTGCAGGTATGACATAAAACAGGTGATATCCATCCACAAACATAACATAAGCAACCTCATAGAAACATATGACATCAATATATGTAGTAAAAGCACATTTAAACTGCAATGTTGGCCTCTAATATCAAATGACATCATTGCAAAGATAAAAAACAAATAAGCCAAGAATAAGCACTCTCCTTTTTCCAGCCGATACAGGACACTTACCAGGGAGGAAGAGGAGGATGAAGATGAGAGGACCCATGTGTGTATGAGGCAGAGAGAAAGTGTGAGTGTGTGTGTGTGTGTGTGTGTGTGTGTAAGGGAGAGTGTCTCTCTTTGAAATACTGATATCTGTCCAGTGATGGGAGGCTGCATCTCTCTGAACTTCCTTTATCACAGTCACATGACTTCCTTCTCCTCAGGCCTCTTCCTCAACTGTATTTCTGCACAGACACAATCACCAATAAATACACAAGCAAACACATAAAGCAAACACACTCACATGCATATGACACACACACACACACACACACACACACACACACACACAGATTTACACACACACACACACACACACACACACACACACACACACACACACACACACACACACACACACACACACACACACTCAAACATATGTGGATGTACAGCAAACATTTCTCAGTGGTGTGACCTGTGCTTGTGGCCATCACCAGCGTAATAAAATATTACAAATTAAATTTTACAGAAGCAGCAGAAACAGAAACACCAGGAGAAACACCAGGCCTTTTGGACTGTCTGTCTGGAGCAGAGCTGTGGATCCGCTGCTGAAAGCTGCTACTGCACTCCTCTTCCTCATCTGCACCGTCATCGCTGTGATGTAACTTTCACTGATTTTACACTCTGATTTTACACTGCTGTGATAGAATCACATGTGCCTTAGTATTAGTGAAAATATCTTACCTAGAGTCTTCTTATGAAATACCATGGTCCATGTTTAAGATATTTTTGATGATTGTTCTCCTTTTCCTGTCTCAGCTTCTTGACTTAAGTTCTTGCAATAATGCTATTCATTCAAGTATTATATGTACATAAAAAAATTCAGTTGACACTTTCCTTCTGTCAATATATTTTTATAATTAAGATTTATTTGGTATTCATGCTACTATTTCTACCTGAACTAAAATTATTGTTGTCTATTTAAAACACATTCATTTGTATAATTATGCCAGTGTTCTTTTGCACTGTGACCAGTAGGGGGCAATGTGAGCACATAAAATTGTCTTCTTTTCTAGGATAATGTAGACCAGGGTTCTTCAGCAGCTTCAGATCATTTTTAAATGCTTCATCCAGACCAAATATAACACATTTACTGCTTATGAATCAATTTATGAGTAATACATATTATGCTTGTATACAAAGAGTAGATACCTTATTTAAATATGCAGTTATTTAGTTTTATTTTGTCACTAGAAGGAGGTAAGATGGCACTGTGCAGATGCAGACCTGATCACAGCACTTCTTCTCTGTTTCCCTTTTTTTATTTCTTTTTTTTCAATGTACTATTATTTTATCTTTCTTAACAAATATTTGAATGTCAGGGAGCTGTGAGGTGCTTTAAGGAATTCTTTACCCTCTTCAGTTTTTTAACAAAGATCAACATTTACCCAAATAAAATTATTTTATTTTATTTTAAATGAAATTATTTTATTTAATTCTTATATTCACATATGCACATTACTGCATTCACAGTTTACCAGCATTAAACAGATAACAATAATTACCAGTATACACAAGCAAAACAATCAATGTAACATAGAACCATACTTTAAAACAGTCACAAAATAATTACAGGAACTATTAAATAAGTTAAAATGACAGGACAGCCAGACCAAACACATCAATTTGGTCTCAAATGAGTTCAGTTCCTGACTGCATTCCTAACCCTGGCATGTTACTGCAGGTAATAACAGCAGTGAACAAATCCCTGCCAGTATCAGTGTGAAAAAGTCCTCTCTCTTTTATGATACCATATTGAAGTGGTTTCCATGGTGAATCTGGGGCCAGTCTTGTTGCCCTTCTCTGTGCTTGCTCTTGTGCTTCTATATCTTTCTATACTGTGGTATATCCTGATGTGATCTCTATATGTCATCAGTCTAATTTGTATCATGATCTGGGGCTGTCAGAGGCATTGTGATGTCACTGCTCTGCGATGATGTCACTGCTCCGTTGCCATGGAGATCTGAAGTTTGGATCTGAGTGGTTCAGTGGCTCTGTAGGTTCAGACACAGCATCGCAATTAATGTTATTTTTGGATATGACAGATGTGATAAAAAGTACTGAACACTGGACATGCAAATGACTGTAATACCACAGGGCTGAGTTTGGGAGTACATCACATGTACTTCAGTAAAGAAAAGGAAAAAGATTTAGCGTCATGGGTTTGAGTATGATTATTCTACAGAGTCAGTGTTTAACTGATTTAAATGAGTTATGAGTGTGTATGAGACTGAGAGCACCACGGCAGCTACAATCTCATAAACTCACATGTTTGCGCTGAGGGGCCACAGAGCTGTAGGTGACGGCATCAGCAGCATCTACACAGGAAGGCGGGGCCTGCTGTCCTGTCTGTCAAAAGGTCAAAGGGCACAGAGGCCACACACACAGTGAATGTGAGGCTGGTGTGGAGCAGGACTCTGATCTGTAATGTTTGGTGTCTCTGCTGAGCAGTGCGGACTCTGAGCCTACCTCTCTGTGCTGCAGGACGATGGAGCTGTAGGTGACCTCATCACCAGAGTCTGCTGGAGGCTGGAGACACACACACACACACACACACACACACACACACACACACACACACACACACACAGTCACACACACATACAGACATGCATGCACAAATATATGTATGCAAACACACACACAGACAATTGAGAGATCACTGCTTCATATAAACTACTTTTGTTGAATTGACTCTAAAAAAAAATCTAAATCTAAGCAATGTCTTCAGTGGAAGAAAAATGTGTAAATGTTGTTAATGAAAAAAGTGGACGTTTCTCTGTTCTTTACCATCACTGTGATGTATGCTGTTTCATAATCTGGCTCTGTGAACCTCTGCAAGACAGACAGACACACACACACACACACACACACACACACACACACACACACACACACACACGAAGACACGCAGACACACACACAGATACACACACAAGACCGTGTCCTTACAGAGACTCAGACAGGGCCGTGTCCGTACAGAGACTCAGACAGGGCCGTGTCCGTACAGAGACTCAGACAGGGCCGTGTCCTTACAGAGACTCAGACAGGGCCGTGTCCGTACAGAGACTCAGACAGGGCCGTGTCCTTACAGAGACTCAGACAGGGCCGTGTCCGTACAGAGACTCAGTCAGGGCCGTGTCCGTACAGAGACTCAGACAGGGCCGTGTCCGTACAGAGACTCAGACAGGGCCGTGTCCGTACAGAGACTCAGACAGGGCCGTGTCCGTACAGAGACTCACTCAGGGCTGTGACTCAGACAGGGCCGTGTCCTTACAGAGACTCAGACAGGGCCGTGACTCAGTCAGGGCCGTGTCCTTACAGAGACTCAGACAGGGCCGTGACTCAGTCAGGGCCGTGTCCTTACAGAGACTCAGACAGGGCCGTGTCCTTACAGAGACTCAGACAGGGCCGTGTCCTTACAGAGACTCAGACAGGGCCATGTCCGTACAGAGACTCAGACAGGGCCGTGTCCTTACAGAGACTCAGACAGGGCCGTGTCCTTACAGAGACTCAGACAGGGCCATGTCCTTACAGAGACTCAGACAGGGCCGTGTCCGTACAGAGACTCAGACAGGGCCGTGTCCGTACAGAGACTCAGACAGGGCCGTGTCCGTACAGAGACTCACTCAGGGCTGTGACTCAGACAGGGCCGTGTCCTCCGTACAGAGACTCAGACAGGGCCGTGTCTCAGTCAGACAGAGACTCAGACAGGGGCCGTGTCCTTACAGAGACTCAGACAGGGCCGTGTCCTTACAGAGACTCAGACAGGGCCGTGTCCGACAGGGCCGTGACTCAGTCAGGGCCGTGTCAGAGACTCAGACAGGGCCGTGTCCGTACAGAGACTCAGAGACTCACTCAGGGCTGTGACTCAGACAGGGTCCGTGTCCTTGTCCTTACAGAGACTCAGACAGGGCCGTGTCCGTACAGAGACTCAGTCAGGGCCGTGTCCTTACAGAGACTCAGACAGGGCCGTGTCCGTACAGAGACTCAGACAGGGCCGTGTCCGTACAGAGACTCAGACAGGGCCGTGTCCGTACAGAGACTCAGACAGGGCCGTGTCCGAGACTCACAGAGACTCACAGGGCCGTGTCCTTAGGGCTGTGACTCAGACAGGGCCGTGTCCTTACAGAGACTCAGACAGGGCCGTGTCCGTACAGAGACTCAGACAGGGCCGTGTCCGTACAGAGACTCAGACAGGGCCGTGTCCGTACAGAGACTCAGACAGGGCCATGTCCGTACAGAGACTCAGACAGGGCCGTGTCCGTACAGAGACTCACTCAGGGCTGTGACTCAGACAGGGCCGTGTCCTTACAGAGACTCAGACAGGGCCGTGTCCATACAGAGACTCAGTGAGGAGGTGGGTAAGGAGTTGGGTGAGGAGTTGGGTGAGAAGGTGGGTGAGGAGGTGGCTTTACCCAGATTTCCACACTGTGCTGCTTAATATGAGGCTCTACAGGGGCAGAAACAGCAGTCTCTCCCAGAGCCTCCATATTTCCTGTAGAAAATACCACAGCGTCAGAGTTTTTCTGACGATGACAAAAGTGTAAGTCAGTAATGTCTGACTTGGGTCATGTACATATTTTGTGTCTTCTTACCCCGGACCTCATTGCAGTGAACTTTCTGCAAACTGATTAGAGCTTTAAAATAAATTCCAATTTTCACTCAGGCTCAGATTAAAAAAAAAAAAAAAAAAAAACCTCCCGTTTCATGTGGTTGTATGTCTTGTTTAGAAATGTTTTGTTGAAACCCTCCAGTGATCCACAGATGTGTATTTAAAACAGGTCTAATTCATATTCGCACAGATGTACTTTGATTGGCTTCTGCTCTGACCTCCATCAGCCCTTCGGCCAATCAGGATCTCACAGGGACAGATGAGCGCATAGGTAATGAACTTTGAGTTTCAGGCTCTTAAATGATTCAGACTGGCTGTAAGATTAAAATGACCACAGTCTGAAACACACTTACTGTGTTCCTGTTTCCTGCTCTTCTCTCATTCTGAGTTTTCTCTAAAGAAAAAAAAAGAGAGAAGCAGGGATAATACATTCAGCAATTCAGCCACTTACACTCTCAACTTCTGCTTTCTGCACTGTACACACACACACAGGAAACTCAATTTTGTCTACAGGCCAGACTTTCAGAACATTTTGTATGAAGGCAGAGTCTATTTTGTGCCATTTTGTGTGCCATAGTTGACAGTATAATTGTGTACTACTACTCCCAAAATGGAGAACATTTTGATTATGGTCTTTGCTCATTTTGATGCCCGATTGTTTTGTTTGAATGTCAATGTTGGTAAAACTCATATGAAGAGGGTTAATGAGTGAATGAAAGATATATACGTTTGTGTTTGTTTTTTTAAACCTACATGATGCAAAGACACAAAACAAAGGGCACAGAAGCCACACAGAGTGAATGTAATGATGGTGTTGAGCAGGACATCTTAAACATAACTCCTACATTAAAATTACTAGCACTTATTTTAACCACTAGATTTATTGCTCTCAGTATTTTATTTCAAATGTTGGAGTTTGTAGTATATTCTATGTAGTTTGTATGTTTCTTCTCTAAGCAGCATCAATCTCATGTATTTCTCCAGACCACAACTTTGGTTGGTGAAGAGACTGCAGGTGGGCTGTGGTCTCTCTTGTGGTCCCAGGTGGGCATGGTCAGGTGATACAGTCACAGTGCACCTGCATGTGCAGGTGTTGCAGATTAGAAAGGCGACGTGTCACGCAGGGACCAGGCCTTATTACAGCAGCACCTTGGACCAGGTAGGTGAATGAGTGTTAATGGCAACCACAGGTGAATGTGTCACCTGTGAACGCATGAAGGAGATCAACGCTCTACCCCTGTGCACCTCACACTTGTGTGCCATGCCTGTGTCCTCCGGGTCTGTATGTGTCATTAACCTCTCCTGTGTTTTGTCACAAATATTATGTCTGCCTCTTCATCAACACTTAGGTTACTTTAACTATTTTGGGGGATTTACTTGCAGAACCAAAATCCCATTCACCATGCAGGACCTGGCAGAATAGGTGGGAGTTCAACGCTTCCTCAAAATAATAAAGTTGGACATTTTGAACATTAAAAGCTGAAGTTATGCGCCGAACCTTCACTCTGCACCCTGATATGGGACTCCTGGCGCCCCCTGCAGCTGGGTCGCAGTCCTGCATGCTGCTGTGCAGATTTCTGTCTGTAATTACTGACATTGCAAACAGTAGGTAGCACTCACTCTGTGTGTTCCACAACTTACAGGAAACCATGGCAATGGTTACCAGTAGCAGCAGTAGGCCGAAGGTCGCCAGGAGGGCGGTGATGGTGTTGGTACTGTAATTCAGAAGGAGAAGTGAGATCGCAGTCACAATATGACAAGGAAGCTTCCAGACACCCTTCTGCAGTGGCACAACCGTCCCACTGTTACTCACTGTGTACTCCACTAATGTCTGTGGTTTTGGGTGCATCCCACCTTGCTGCAGTGTGATAGCGAGCTATCCTATCTTGCAACAGCCAGAAATGCTGTGTTGTGATGATTTAACATTAGGTATATAATGTATATTATGTTGCATTGTATTGATGTATTATGTTGTACCGGTTTTTATTATGTGTACATGAAAACAATTTCCCAGCAACCGTGAATGGCAAATGGGGGTTGGCATGGCGATACAGAAATGGAATTTGGGATGATTCTGCTCTCATATCTGCTTAATGTTTCTGTGCAAATGTTACGTCTTTGCAACAGTAGGTCCTTAATATTGCATTTTCTATTTCCCGTTTTTTTTTTTTTTTGGGGGGTTGGGAGGGGGCGATTTAGCAATGTTAAACGCTTGTGGCTCTCAAGAGCTGACAATCCAGCATTTTGGTTTTACACATGGAAAAAGGAACTGGTGTGAATATCAAAAATAAAAAAACAAAACAGCCTCTCTGCCACTTCACTTTTTTTCTTCTCTTTTGTAAAACCCACTCAGAATGTGGAAGAATATTAAGTACCATTTTTGCTTTCAAATGCCACATCCATGAGAGGGTCTCCACAGTCCTAAATAACGTGGGCTCATGTATGCCTGCATGACTGATGCAGTTCAGATGAAGTGCCTCACTCAGTGATACAACAGCACTGCCCTGACCTGAGGATCAAGCCCGCAACCTCTGAGCCACAAACCCAGCTCTAACCCTGTCCATCATCCTGCACTGCCGCCACATTGGCTGTGACAAGTTAACGCATCATAGTCATTATGACATCACTCACAGCAAGTCACTACACCCCAGCCCATGAGGGGCAATGTCTGGGCAGAGAAAATGAACCGTGTCTCCTCTTCATTCACCCTACTTATAGGTTGCTCAGCGACATTCTGGTGAATGCCAGACTATAAGTAATATTACAGAAAGGGACTTACGTTGGTGAATTGCCATTCCTTTTAGTTGTTGTTGTGGTTGAGTCTGTCGGAGGAGACACAGATGGCATCTCTTAAACACAACGTTTGAAAAGACAAAAACATTGAAGTGAGGTAAAAATAAACCTTGTTATCATGGGTAACAACTACCAGCTACCAGCTACCAGCTTTATAGAAGATTTATTACAGATTTAGACTATGACCCAATCAATCAATATTTAAGCATTTTCTATTTTTGCTGTGTGGTACATCCTTAGGAATGTGCTGTCTCATTCTGAAGTAGAATAGATATAATAGCACAGTGAAGCCTGTTTTGATTTTATTGCATTTGTCTTTAAAGAGACTAAGTTTGCTTGATTGGGCCCTGGTTTCAGTTTATTTGCCCTGACACAGATATGACACAAATCTGTAATAAAATCTAACATTGCAGCAGTTATTTGGTATAACGCCATCTTATGTCACTGATGTGCTGAAGGTTTAGACCTCAGTCTACTACAGTAACTACAGCACTGCCACTGTAGTGAGGGCGGAGCAGGAGCATGTGAGAGAGCAGGCGTGGAGTTTATTTTACACAGGATTAACTACAGCACTGCCACTGTAGTGAGGGCGGAGCAGGAGCATGTGAGAGAGCAGGCGTGGAGTTTATTTTACACAGGATTAACTACAGCACTGCCACTGTAGTGAGGGCGGAGCAGGAGCATGTGAGAGAGCAGACGTGGAGTTTATTTTACTCCAGCCTTTCAGCTGGCGTGCATTCCAAATGGTCCAGGCTTACCTGAGGATGCAGGGCTTTTCTCTGTGACGTAGATGTGAACTGGGATCTGCAGGTCTCCAGCAGCACACCAGTACCAGCCTGTGTCGCTCCTCTCCAGTTCCCTCACTGTCACAGTTAGGAGCCCTTGTGTTTCATCATCATTCAGACGGACTCTGCTCTGGGACTCCTCACTGCTCCCTGCTGTCACACAGGAGACCCCGTCCCCGATACTACACCACATCTTCTGTGTCTCCTGGAGACTGTTACCATAGTGACAGAGGATGCTGACGTTGCCCCCTTCCACACCGCTCACCCTGTTCTTCTCCACTGACAGAGCTGGAGTACCTGAACACAGAGACAGTGTTAATGAGGATGGGAAGCTGGGAGGCTGGGTTTATGTGCCTGTAAACTTATTCACAGATATGGTGAAATATTTGTATTAAATACTGTACTTTTTACTGAATCTGAGTACTGAGGTGTTCAGGTATTCTGCAAACTGCACGGTCAGTTTGACAGACAGCTACTCATTCTAAGCTAAGCATGTGTTCTTGTTGATGGTTTTAACTATTTTCTGTTATATGTATACATTTTTTAGCCATTAATGAAATTGTTTGGTATTTCTGTGATTTTAAATGATCAGTGGGACCCACACTGAGGAACCTCACCTGCTGTGACTGAGAGGGAGAGATACACCCTCCATCAACCTCCACACAAAGACAAGAGGACACTCTGCTCAGGTAACTCACCTGCAGTGACTGAGAGGGAGAGATACACCCTCCATCAACCTCCACACAAAGACAAGAGGACACTCTGCTCAGGTAACTCACCTGCTGTGACTGAGAGGGAGATACACCCTCCATCAACCTCCACACAAAGACAAGAGGACTGGGCTGCTGCTCAGGTAACTCACCTGCTGTGACTGAGAGGGAGAGATACACCCTCCATCAACCTCCACACAAAGACAAGAGGACACTCTGCTCAGGTAACTCACCTGCTGTGACTGAGAGGGAGAGATACACCCTCCATCAACCTCCACACAAAGACAAGAGGACTGGGCTGCTGCTCAGGTAACTTACCTGCTGTGACTGAGAGGGAGAGATACACCCTCCATCAACCTCCACACAAAGACAAGAGGACTGGACTGCTGCTCAGGTAACTCACCTGCAGTGACTGAGAGGGAGATAGACACCTTGTCATCTAGAGTCCCATATCCACCTTTCTCCACAGCACACCAGTACGTGTCTGAGTCTGTAACCTGCAGGTCACTCAGGGTCACAGTGAACACCTGCTGGGCGGGGTCATCAGTGATTGACACTCCTCCTTTCCTCTGTGGAGAGTCAGTGCGCACTACGATAGTGCAGAATATCCATGGTGACCCCTTACACCAGTATTTAACATGGTGTTCATATTCTTCATCATAGTGACACGGGATGGTGACAGATCCCCCTCTCTGCACGGTTAAGCTGCTCACTGTCCTCACACTGTCAGCACCTGCAGAGACAGTCAGTGAAGCAATACTAGTACATTATTAGCCATTGTAACCATATAACCATTACTACTTTGTTATTATCATTCATAACCATCAATAGTTCATTATAAGCCCTTTCTCTTTACTATAGTGTATTGTAAATGTTATCAGATGCTTGAAATATCTTCCCTTTGTGTTCTGCTCATGTGAGTATGTGCATGTTTGATGTATACTCTTTGATCAAGGCAGAATCATGAGTGTGTTATTAACATTTATAACCCTTTAATCTTCATTAGCAACTTATTAACCTCTATTGATTGATCAGATCATAATCAGAAATTACAACCACATAACCATTAATTGCATTTCAGCCATTATAACTATATACTGTTTTCCAGTTTGCCATCATAACCATTTTGCCATCAATACATAAATACATAATTACCCTTTATGATCATATAAATATCATTATTGCATTATCAGCTTTTATAGTGTTAAACCTGCTTATGTATCACTACTCCTTAACGCCCTACAACTATGATTAACATATTCTTATATTATATTCTTATAACCTTACAAGAGTCAATATGACACTGCTAGATATAATACTTATATAATTCATATAACTAATGTAGCCCTCTTAACACATAACCATCATTACAAACTATTACGATATATTTTTACTACATGAGTCATAACCACGATGTCCACAGCTGAAGCAAATTATTAAATATATTAAAATGTATTTATTCCTCCATTTAAATAATATTTCAATTCTAAGGTTAAATCCAGGTTTAATTTGAACATGGAGCAGGACTTTGTTTGGAATATGTGCATTTTGCCGATGAAGAGTCATGCACAACGTATTTCGTTCCGTATGAACCCAGAGGGGTTAACCATGCGCATGTGGAAAAGGAGAACCATTGCAAAAACACATTCACCACACAGAGAAGGTCAGAAAACACTGTGAAAACACTTCCACACAGACAAGCATGTCTGTGAAAATTAAAATACCCCTGTAAGCTGCTGCAGTAATCTTTTTCTTTATCTGAAGTCAGAGAATAATGATTTGTAAACCTCATCTGTTAGGTTCTACCATTTAAATACACAGCAAACAGAATGCAGATGGTAAATTTCATTAAATGTATTAACTTAATGTGAGAGAGAATGCATTTTCCTTCAATATCAACAGCAGTTTGGTAAGACGGTGACCAAGAGACTCCTGCAAACTGAAGAACAACTGCACATGTGTAGAGTGAAACAGAAAAAACAAAACAGTTACATTATTGACGTGAAAGAGTCTTACCTGGGAGGAAGGAGAGGAGGATGAGGAGAAGGATGAAGATGAGAGGAGCCATGAGTGTGTGAGTGAAGGAGAACGAAAGTGGGAGGGTGTGTGCTGATGTGTTTGACTCTGAGAGCCTAAACTGACTGCTGTGTGAACAGACCACAGCGGCTGTCACTTCCTGTGCCTCTGTGACATCACTGTAATGAAGGGACCTCAACCACATGCACACACACACACACACACACACACACACACACACACACACACACACACACACACACACACACACACACACACACACACACACACACCTCACATACACAAACACAGACACACACACACTCACATACACAAACACACACACACACACACACACACACACACACACACACTCACATACACAAATACACACACACACACACTCAAGCATGTGAAAACATGTGCACACTCACACACACACACTCACACACACACACACTCATACACACACACACACTCACACACACACACACACACACTCACACACAAACACACACACACACACTCACACACACACACACACACACACACACACACTCACACACACTCACACACACAAACACACACACACACACACATTCAAACACACACACTCAAGCATGTGAAAACATGTGCACACACACGCGCATGCACGCACGCACGCACATACACAAACACACACAGACACAAACACAAACACACACACACTCACACACACACATTCAAACACACACACTCACACACACACTCAAGCATGTGAAAACATGTGCACACACATGCACGCACGCATGCACGCACACACATGCACGCCCACGTGCGTGCCCGCAAACTCTGTTGTACACACTGAAATCCCTGACACAGTTTATTGAAAATGATACTTTGTCTCAGATTGTCAAGAGGAATATGTTGATTGATTTTTAAGGTACTGCATAAAAACATGCTAATATACTGTACTTCTGTATTTAATTAAGATATTTCTCAATATCCTTTGGGATAATGTACATATCAGTGTTCTGAGAACCCATCTTCACAAGATCTCTCTGCAAGTTCTGTGCGCTGACCGTTTTTCTGACGATCACACATCGCCCCCCTGTGGTGAGAGGGTTGCTACTGCAGCGCTGTGCTCCAGGAGCTTGCAGGTTCTTTGAGATTGCTCTGTTAAGATTGTTGAAAACATGCATTTGGGATCTACCATAATTTTTTTTTGAACTTATATTTGCACAATGGAGGTCTATCATTTTTTTCTGTCATTCTGTTCATTTTACACAGTATGCAGTGACCAGGTGAATCTTAGTTTCATCTCTACAGCAGGTGGGCATTCAGTTCTGAAAATTCTGACGTAGGTATGTTTTATTTCATTATACTGTGTGTGGCAAAAATGGTGTGAGATTTTATAATAGATGTAAGCAGAAGTGTAAAACAATCTCTGAAAGAGTAAAGCAAGAAAAAAATAAAGACATTAATTAGGAATAATATTAAAGGCAAATAATTGTGTGTGTGTGTGTGTGTGTGTGTGTGTGTGTGTGTGTGTGTGTGTGTGTGTGTGTGTGTGTGTGTGTGTGTGTGTGTGGGGGTGTGGGTGTGTGCACTTTCGCGCGTGTGTGTGTGTGTATTTGTGCAGTAATCTTCTGGATGGGGCATCAGCAACAGGGTGACAGAGATACAAAGACTGCGACTGCAGATAAAAGTGCATTTTAATTTTAATGGGTGAATAATATGGTGAGGGGAGAAGATAGACATCTAAACACAAGGAAACAGAAAGCAATGCGTTACACAGCTGGGCGCTTTCTGAGAACAAAAAAGCAGTTAAAAACGCACAGGACACCGGCATCGGTCTGTCAGAGGCTCAAAGTCAACCCTCACCCCAGAGTCAAATACATATCGGTAAAATGTGACCACTTTAAGGAAATCACAGAGAATCTTCATCACAAAAAAACTATCAAATAAAAAAAATATATATTGTAAATTGTTGTTTGCCTCCAGGAATCTGCAAGAAGTATACTGGTGTTGAAACAGAGTAAAGACTGGATTGCACCTATGTTACATGACTCTGTTCCGTTTGCTGGGTGCTGGTGTCTCCTCCCACCAACAGGGGGCTCCACTCACACAAGTTGCCAAGTCCCAGACCCAAGATCAGGTGAGAGCGCAAGGAGTATTGCTTATTGATGTGACTTCCACAGCCTGAGAGAAACAATATCAATTAAAAAACGTTTGTTCAAATTAGGCCCCAAGCCCTAAATCTCACAGTGGAGAGTAAATGGAAATAGATACAATAAATATGAATAGAAACAATATACATATATAATATTTAGAAATGTATGCAGCTGAGAGTTATACCATTCTGCCATCATCATCATCATCATCATCATCATCACTCAGCCTCTCAGTTTCTGTCTTTACCTTCTCCTCTTTCTCTCCCTCTCTATTACTCCCTCCTTCCTTCGTACTTCCTCCTCCCGTCTCTGCTCCTTCCTGAAATTCATGCTTTTCCTCTTGCGAAGCAGAAAAACATCATACGAGCACACACAGAGCTGGCCCATTAAAATGATTACAGAATCAGAACAACTAAAATGAAAACAGCAAAAAACAAAACAACTTCAGCTAGAAAAAAGCAAAAAAAAAAAAACCCTAAATTTGTATAATAATGTAATTCCTTGGGTAATATTTTTTCTAATGTTTTTCTGAAGGTGATTCCAGGTTCCCTTTTTAATCCACGTTGAAATGCTCCACCTCCAGCCTCTTAATGGGCACAGCGGACTCCAGCGCTGAGAAAAACCCATCTGTCCAGTGTTCATCTTACAAAGTACCTCTTTTCTGATGCCCCCTCATTCCTGGTGTAGGTGCACCTGGTTCCCTTGGTAACCAAACCCTTGCTCCTAACATCTGGTGAATACCTGGGAAGCCACTGCTGATGGCTGTGGGAGGAGAGTGTTGCTGAAGGTGCCTTTTTTTTCTTTGAGGGGGGAAGTCGAAGAAAAGCAAAATCATAACTCTCGTTTTTCAACACAAGACCACAAATCGTTTTCTTCTTTGGTGGTGAAAGGCCCCACAGAAAAAGTAAAACACAGTGAGGGGCTAAGAGGACAGGGTGCACAGTGGTATTGTGGACATGGCCCAGTACATACTCTGCTATGCTAACATCACACTGGCTTTCATCAGTACAGCTGAACACAGTGGAGACCTTTTCCTCCTTCTCTTCTTGTCTTTGTTATTGTTGCCATCTCATTTCCAGGTTTAGTGTCTGTCCTCCTCAGGTTCCCATGGCAACGCTCTGTCCATTTGTTCTGAAATGGCTTAACGACGCAAACAGGTCCGTGGGAGGCCTGGTCTCACAGATCCTGGGTGATTCTAATGATCCATTATGGAAAATACCCAGGAATGCATTACAGAGAGCTACAGCCCTCCTGTGTGTGTGTGTGTGTGTGTGTGTGTGTGTGTGTGTGTGTGTGTGTGTGTGTGTGTGTGTGTGTGTGTGTGTGTGTGTGTGTGTGTGTGTGTGTGTGTGTGTGTGTGTGTGTGTGTGTGTGTGTGTGTGTGTGTGTGAGTGTGTGTGTGTGTGTGTGTGTGTGTGTGTGTGTGTGTGTGTATGCATGTGAGTGTGTGTGTGTGTGTGTGTGTGTGTGTGAGTGTGTGTGTATGTGTGTGTGTATGTGTGTGTGTGTGTGTGTGTGTGTGTGTGTGTGTGTGTGTGTGTGTGTGTGTGTGTGTGTGTGTGTGTGTGTGTGTGTGTATGTGTGTGTGTGTGTGTGTGTGTGTGTGTGTGTGTGTGTGTGTGTGTGTGTGTGTTTGTGTGTGTTTGTGCGTGTGTGTGTGTCTGTGTTTGTGTGTGTGTTGTGTGTGTGTGAGTGTGTCTGTGTGAGTGCGTGTTTGTATGTGTGAGTCTGCATTTGAGTGTGTTTTTTCATGGCTTTCAGTCTGATCCTCTCATTCTGCACTGCTTGAGAGGACATACTGTACCCCATTCCACACACACACACACACACACACACACACACACACATACACAGAAGTACAGTGGGGCTCAGCACAGAGGTACAGAGCAGGGTGGGGCTCAGGTAGTCCAGTCCCTCCCTCCCTCCCCCTCAGCAGTGTATCTCATAGGCCAGCTGTGGGTCGAACAGCAGGCTCTGGCTCAGGTACAGGGCCTCAGGGTCCACAGGTGGGCCTTCCCCCCCTTCCGCTGGCCTGCGGATTCCCACCCCTCCACCCCCACCAGCCCCACCCACCGGGTCCTTCAGGGCGGGCGTGGGCGGGGCTTGCACAAGGGGCGGGGCTGGGGGCGGGGCCAGGACAGGCCGGCTGCGGTTGAGGACGTACATCTCGTGCCCTCGCTCGTCCCGGTACTCCTCCAGCTGGGCGAAGGTGGTGGGCCCGTCCGAGTAGTCGTTGACATACATGACCCCGCCCTCATCACCGGGGCTGGCGGCCATCTTGAGGCGGCTGCGGCGGCGGTGCCGGGCGTAGATCATGGCCAGCAGCAGCAGGGCAGTGAGTGCCAGCAGGGAAATGGCGGCTGCGATGGCGGTCTGCGTGGCGCCGCTCAGCGCCTGGAAGTCCATGCTCTCCAGAGGGTACAGGGGCTCCTGGCTCACATCGGCAGGCTGCTGGGGGCGGGGCCAAAACGCGGAGGAGGAGGAGGTGTCCAACGGATAGCCCGCAGCAGACGAGGACGAAGACGACACGTTGACGGAGAGGTGAAAGGTCACCCTGGCCACGCCCCCGGGGTTCCAGGCCTCGCACTCGTAGCGGCCGGCGTGCGCCACTGTCACGTTGCTTAGGAACAGCATCCCACTGCCCGTGTCTGGGTCGAAACGCTCCTCCCCTCCCTCTCGCTCCCCGTCCCCTCTCTTAGCCACACCCCCGGGCCTTGCGGTGACCCCGCCCCCCAGCCCAGGCCCCGCCCATATCCCGCCCCCACCCCCAGCCACCTCCCTGACCAGCCCCTTAGGGGAGACCCCAGGCCTGGGCCGGCCGTGAGAGGCCTTCCTCCAGGTGACCTGGGGCTGGGGGTAGCCGGAGGCCTGGCAGGAGACGCGGAGGTTCTCCCCCAGCCGCACAGTGAGGTGGCCAGGCTCCAGCTGCACCACGGGGGGAATACACACCAGGCTGTTCGCCGGGACCTCCACCAGGCTGCGGTGGGACAGCCGGGGGGGCTCAGCGCACTCCACGCGCCGCTCCGCCCAGCTCAGCAGCCGCTGGCCCTCCCCCTGGATCCAGCCGCGCAGCCAGTGCAGCGCACAGTCGCAGCGCCACGGGTTGTCTAGGCAACAATGGGGGGTGATAGTGGAGATAAAAAGTGAGCATTGCGTGGTTATATACCCCAGCGGGAGTCAACCCTGGTTATTTTTTAGTGTAAATAAATGAAACAATCAGAAGTGAGCTGTGAGCACTGGACTTTTGCACTGCAGTTTCACGTGTTTTATGCCTGTCTCTCTGTCCATGAATAACAAGCATGAATTAATATGTCACAGCTCCTCTCCTGGCCAGGTGTCTCTTGCAAAGGAAATGTCAGTGAGACTAACCTGCTTTACATCCCCTAATGTCATTGGCAGTGCTCAGCTAACAAGGCAAGCTTTCTGTTCATATATACATGCATATATAATGTATCCCTTCCTTCACCAGCCTGTAGCCCTTCTGCCTCAGTGTAGCCCCTCCCCTCCACATTAAGCCCCTCCTACCCTGTCTGCCTTCAGTCCCTCCTCTCTCTGTAGCCCCTCCCCCCACAGGTTCATCCCCTCCCACCCTCTCGCCCCCCTCTGCCCCTCCCCTTAACTCTGTGCCCCTCCCCCCTTACATGATTTTAGCCACTCCCACTTCCTCTGCTTTCAGCCCCTCCCTGTTCCCTGTAGCCCCTCCCCCCTCTCTCACCTGTGAGGCGCAGTACCTGCAGGCTCACCAGGGGGCGCAGTGAGGCCTGGCGGAGGGTGCGCAGGTTGTTTCGGCTGAGGTCCAGCAGGGCAAGGGAAGACAGCCCAGCCAGAGCCTGCTCCCCCAGCACCTCCACACTGTTCTCCTGCAGGTGGAGCTCCTGCAGCCGCTGGGGGGGAGGTGAGGGGGCAGACAGTTACCATCACTGTCATCATTACAGCCATACATTTTCTCACTCAAACTGTCATAAAATCATCATTGAGTTTATTATTCATGTTAATAAACTATCAAAGCAACTATTCTCTTTGACTGTGACTGTGTGTGTCTGAATTGGTATGTGTATTGTGTGTGTGTGTATTTGTATTGTGTGTGTGTCTGTATGAGTATGTCTTGTGTGTGTGCATGTGTGAGCCTGTATGAGTGTGTGTGTATGTATTGTGTGTGTGAGCCTGTATGAGTGTGTGTGTGTGTGTGTGTGTGTTTGTGTACTGTCCATGTAAACCCCGCTGTCTCTCACCTGCAGGCTGTGGAAGGTGTAGTCCTGCAGGCGGGTGATCTGATTGGCTGCCAGGTAGAGGATGCGCAGGTGATCCAGGCCCTGGAAGACGTGGGCAGTGAGCAGGTGGATGCGGTTGCCGTTGAGGGCCAGCTCCAGCAGCTGGCCCAGGCTGCGGAAGGCCCCAGGTTCCAGGGCGGAGATGCTGTTGTTCTGCAGGTACAGGTAGTGCAGCTGACGCAGCCGAGACAGATCCTGCAGACGGATCTGACCAATGGAGTTATCCTGCAGGAACAGGGTCTGCAGGAAACACGGAGACATCCCTCAGAGTCAGACAGACAAGCTGCCAGGTACAGACACCAACCCCCCATCCCACCCCCACTTAAGTGACTGACTGACTGATCTGAACTGATTGATTGATTGATTGATAGATCAGCTGTACCTAACTGTTGTGATTGCCTGATGGAATACTGTCCCTAAAACAAGGCAATTTAATTTATTTAGTATGATGTATCTAACAGCCGTGTAATTGCATAGAGGCATAGAGGATGTAAAAACTTGTCGCGCTATGATTGACCAGTGAAATACTGTGCAAAACAGTAATGTGATTGGCTGACAGCAGGGTGATGTAACTGACTATTATGTGATTGGCTGACGGATCGCTGTACCTGTATGACAGGTGGGATGCCAGGCGGGACTTCCCGAGCCCGATGGAGCCACACTCCACCGTTAGGCTATAACACCTGCAGCCGCCCGGGCAGCCCAGGACCAGGGGGGCAGAGCCAGTCAGCAGGAAGAGGAGGAGCCAACACAGCTGGGGGAGGGCCATCATACAAAGGGGGTGTGTCCTGGAGACAAAACGACACAAGCACACACAGAGACATCAGTGAAAGACACGACTGAGTTCAGAAAACCTGTCACATGATGCCAAAAGGGAGAGACAGAGAAACAGGGAGGAATGAATGAAAGAAAAGGAGAGAAAAAGAGGGAAACAGAGACAGGAACCGAGAAATGTCCTTTTGTGTCACTTTAAGACAGTCTTATGTGTGAAATCTGTGCTGTGCCTGAACCATGGCTGCAGGTTTTATTTTATTAAAGAAGAAAATGGAGACACAGAATACACAAAACACCATCCATCCTCCTTTTCCTTCTCTCTTCCTCTTTCCTGTACACCCCCACCCCACCCCCCCCCCCACACCCTGTCCCTCTTCATGACTTTGTGTCCCTGAGTACCAATGTGCAAACCTCATCCAGCTAAAGACCCACTGACAGGCCCAGGGAGCCCCGAGCACGCTCAGTGAGAGACAGCGATTTTGTGATACCGAGGACATCACGTTTGGTCACCGGGACACAGTGGGTTTGGTCTCTGAGAGACATCGATCTATGTGTGTATTTTGTGAGAGA